>LOEQ01002136.1:79957-90902 GCA_001685075.1 Bramus lutescens | reverse complement strand
TTCTTTCTTTCTTTCTTTCTTTCTTTCTTTCTTTCTTCTTTCTTTTCTTTCTTTTTTTTTTCTTCTTAGTTTTTTGAAACAGTGTTCTTCTGGGTACCAGCTCCGGCTGTCCTGAAACTCATTTTGTAGACCAGGCTGGCCTCAAACTCACAAAGATCCACCTGTCTCCTGAGTGGTGGGATTAAAAGCGTGTACCACCAGCTGCCTAATGTGAGCCTTTACTTCCTAAATTTAAAAGAAAATTAAGATAACAGAGAAACAGACTAAATATATAAAGACAAATTTAAAAGTAGCAACTAGGAACAGGTACAATGATCCACATGTAAAGATGCTTGCTGCTACATAAGTCTGGTAATCTAAATTTGACCCCTATAGCCTGTATAAAGGTGAAAGGAGAGAACTGACTCCACAAACCTATCCTCATATGTATACTATGGCATGGTTATGGCCTGACACCTATATCACACACAATAGTAATAATAAAATAAAAATTATAAAACACTTTTAAAAAGCAGCAATTCAAGCTTAACACATAAGCACTAATGGTTGTTTTAAACTCTGAGATGACTGTATCTGTTTATTTCATTGCAGTCCCAGAGTTTAGAACAGAAGTTACCATACAATAGTTAGTAGATAATTATTTCATGAACAGATATGAAAAATTTTCATCTGTATTTAAGACAAGGTCTTCTTACTCTGCACCTCGGCTGGCCTGGAACTCATAGATTATTTGCCTTGGCCTTCTGAGTGGTAGGATTAAAGGGGTTCACTACCATGCTTAGCTGTATTTGTTATTAAAAAGATTGATTAAAGTGAGATATTTTTCACTCATAGCAAGCCCCTCATGTCCCCCAATTAATAGATAGGTAGAAATAAGCACAATAATAAGAGGATTCAAAGAAGCAAGTGTGCAAGTATATAAGGTTTTTTTTCAATTTACAAAAGAATTTATTTTTTGATGAACTAAGGTGTGTATGAATGTGTAAACACACATACATGCGCATTCATGTTTAATCAGTTTTACTTTTTGTTCTCTGTTTTAAGATCTGATTCAAGATTGGTCTAGTGATAATGCTCCAGATATTTTTTCATTTGTTCCATACACATGGAATTTTAAAATCATGTTTCATCAATTTGAAATGATTTGGGCTGCCAATCAACATAACTGGATTGACTGTTCCACTAAACAACAGGAAAATGGTAAGAGTGCTACAAGTTTGTTAATCTACTCATTAAGATGTGCCAACAAAAATAAGTGTTAAAATACGTAGATTTCCTCCCTCCCTTCTTTTCTGTCCCCTAAAAATCAGGCAGTGTGCTTTTGCAGTCTGTCCCTTAAGACAAAAATTTGTTAGGTGCCTATGGTGGTGGAACACTCAAGGTTTTGCAGAAAAAGTAAGCTCCTTCTACGTACAAGGTAAAATTATTCTGTTAGTGCCTCTCTCCCCTGCAGGTAGGTCAGGCCAAATTATATAAATGCTGCAAAGAATTCCTACCCAGTAAAATTTAGAAGTCAGCAATCCCCTTTGTTCTCAGTATTGAAAGCTCTTCTCTTCACCCCATTATACCCATCCCTGTCCTAGTGCTACACATGGTGAATATTTTCTCTAGGGCAGTTCCTTCTTCAAGGCCGCAACTCCTATTAAAGTCCTTCTAAAGGCTTATCTCATGACAACCCTTTATCCATGAATCTGCTTCTCTTTTCTTTCACTTACAACAGCTGGAGTTGATTTTCCTATATTCTGAGACTATTTCATAATTGTTTTTAGATTTTTATGCTTTCATACAGTTCATTTATTTAGTTGTACATTTAATGTAGTTTTGCCCTTTAAATTTTGTTGACATTAAACTAGATTTACTTTACTTTTTCTTATAGTATATCTGGCAGCCTGTGGAGAAACATTGAACATTGATTTTTCTTTGCCTTTTACGGACTTTGTTCCAGCTACATGTAATACCAGATTCTCCTTAAGAGTACGTATAATTGGATGCATTGTTTATTCCAGAGGTTTGTTAGTAGACTTGATTTCCCAGAGTTTCTGTGTGCTCTTGTTCATCCCATTGCCACCGTAAGAGTGTAGCAACCTTCAATTACTAATAGCTTTAGTGTTAGTGTTACTCCTCTGTCCTTCTAACAGCCTCTAGAAATTAGTCTGAGAAAATACAAATTATTTTCTTAGAAATCATTTGTAATTGTTAGAGCTTCTTCCACCTATACTGTACTATAAACAAATTTTGTTTTTTATTATTCTTGATTCCTAGATAAACCATAAATTCAGAAATTAAGTACTTCTCTCTACTATATCTAAGAGGTAGCTATTATGTACTTTTTGACATATCTAATGTTAAGGTATGGGTAATAATTACCAATAATATTATTTGAATCAAAGTAGTAAAGAATAAAATAATAAGCAATAATAAAAGGACCAACTAATACCTATTAACCCCTTTTAAATGTACCATTGTTCAGAGTGCTATATGCATAGTAACTCATTTAGTTTTCAAAAAACCTACTTGGCATAGTTGCCTATATTTGTATCATAGAAAACTGAGATGTATTTGGGTATGCTGCCTGTAATTCTAGTATTCAGGACCCAGTGGCAGGATGATCACAAATTGAGGAGAATCTGAGCTACTTATACCCATCTAAAAGGGAAGTTAGGAGGGAAGATGCATAATAATTGGGAGACAGCTTATGTAAATTTTCATGCAGCTAATGAGTTGCCATGTTGGATTTTGAACCCTGTCAATGTAGCTTTTAATCACCCTATTCTACTATTCTACTATGTTACCCGCTGAGAAACTAGGCATTGAAATAAGCGAAGAATAGAGGGTCCATAAGAAAAAAATGAAATCCAACCAAGGTCTAGTGGCTAAGTTATTTTAAAAGTTAAGAAATTATAGAAGATATTCTACCTGTTCTCATATTAGAGTTTTGATTTTCTTAAATTGTGTATCTCGTAATACCCAGTAACAACTATTGAAGACAGTCATTTTATTGTTACTTGGAAACTATGCACTTTCTGTAATACCTGTTTTATACTTTTCAATAAGGATTTAATTTTAGTCATTATATAATCTTATTCCAGATATCTGTCTGACTTTTCAGTGTTTTTTAAATATGCTATTTAAAATTTATCATTTAATTTTCAGTTTGTTTTCAAGATTTTAGAAATAGATTTAAGTATAGATAGTGTGCTATCATATTTATGTACTGATTTTTTATTATAAATTATTTTTTAGGGAGAAGATGTTGATCTTCATTTATTTCTACCAGATTGCCACCCTAGTAAATATTCATTATTCATGCTGGTAAAGAATTATCACCCAAATAAAATGGTTCCTGAATCTGGTATTCCTGCTGAGTGTCAGAGTGGCCAGAAAACAGTTAAACCAAAATGGCGCAACATTACTCAGGAAAAGTAAGGGCATAAAAATAGTGGTCTGAGAATTTTGTAAGCTTATAGGTAGAGAAATTCTTTTCAAATGATAAGCTTTATCTGTAACTAGTGCTTTTATACAACTAAAGATTAAGTGTCTGAATAGATTTTTGTTTTTGTTTATATCTGGAAGGGCTGGTTGGGTTGAATGCTGGACTGTCCCAAGTGTCATGCTTACCATTGATTATACCTGGCATCCAATTTATCCACAAAAAGCAGATGAACAGCTAAAACAGTCATGTAAGTGTTTTGAATATCATTTGTGTTTTGAAACAGCTGCTTTTTTAATAGATACCTAATCAAATATAGAAAAGATAAAATTAATTTACAGGTATGTAGTCTCAAATACATACGAATTTGTATTCTTTTAACTATTTTGGAATAATTATAGATAATTTTTATTGAGCATTTACTATGTATCAAAAACTGAATCAGGCAGTTTTCTTACTTACATTTCCTATTTAATCCTTATTAGCACTCTGTAATACAGATAATATACTTATGCTTATTTTAGAGTTAAAGAGATACATTTTCTCCAAGGTCTACCAAAGTAAAAATAGCAAAGCTGGACTACAAAGTATAGTGTCTTATATAATATATTTATAACACTAATTGAAAAGAAAGTTTTTAATGCAGTTTTACAACTATCATGTATTTCTGGATTATCAAAGCTAACTTGTTACATTTCTGAGTACAGAAAAAGAATTCAGCAGTGAAGTGATTTTGTTTTTGCATTTTCCAATTTGTTATGATCAAAGAATAGTTTTCATAGTTATTCATACTTATAGTATTTAATAATGTCACACATTTAAATAACTTTATGTGAAAACTTTAATGTGTATAGATATAATCGATGCCTAATTGTGACCTGAATTTCTATTTTAGGGACTTGTAATATTATATGTAATAGAAGCTTTTCATTTATTCTGTTCATAAATTCTAATTTATGCATATCTCTCCTTATGTTAGTGAAATTCTTTGTTTTCTTTATTATTGGTCTTTCAGGGTTTTTTTTTGTTAAATATTGCAGATACAATATTTTATTTTAATGTAAGTATAGTGAAATTTATTATATCTTGAAGAACTTCTAAAAAGCTATTTACTTTTTTTCTGACATACTAATCTTTCCACCTCTATCAATTTATTCTAGTGTCAGAAATGGAAGAAACAATGCTATCTGTATTAAGGCCAGCCCAGAAAACATCAGAGAGAGTTGTTTCTTCTCCATCTACTTCACCACGCCCTCCTGTTGATCCCTCGGAACTTCCACCTGATAAACTTCATGTAGAAATGGAACTGTCCCCAGATTCTCAGATAACTCTCTATGGACCGCTCTTAAATGCCTTTTTGTGTATAAAGGTATTAAGAATTTTTTCTTTTGTTTTTTCGAGACAAGGTTTCTCTGTGTAACAGTCCTGCCTGGCTGTCCTGAAACTCTCACTTGGTATCCTCAAATTCACTAACACCGGCCTGCCTCTGCCTCCCAAGTGCTGGGATTAAAGGCATGCACCACCATGGCCCAGCTAAGAAAAAGTTTTAAGCATGTGCTATAAACAGTGATAATAGAAAATTAGGGTCGTAAGAAATAATTAGTTGGATGATTTAAATTGTTGTTGAGGTATTATGTGTGTTACTGGACTTTTTTTTCTCCCTAAAGACCAGGGTTTTTTTTAATTAATTTTTTTTTCATGTTTTGCCCTCCCTGAGCTTCTCCTAGATCCTCCCTACCTTTCTACAAACCTAACTTTCTCTCTGTCTCTCTTTCAAAAAAACAAAGAACAAAACTAGAAATGCAAAGAAAAACTAAAAATACAAGAAACTCAGGTGAATACTGTTCTATTGTGTAAATTTATCACATTTTTATTATCCTTTCAACATTTTTTATTGAGGTTAATTTTGAGGTTAAGCCCATTAACTCTTTCAGAGTCCAGAAAGATTTGCCAGGGCAGGCGAAAACTGGCTGGGAAAAGGGAATCCTGCATGTTTCTTTATTCCTTGGGGGAAGGAAGGGAAGAAGCTTTCAGTTTATATAGGCATACAGACAAGTTAGCAATTTCATAGGTTGTAACAATAGTATCAAGCATGCATTTTCAGAGTCACAAACAAACAAACAAAACCCATGGGGTGGATCAGACAAGGAGGCACCTTATGTCTCAGGGGGCATGGCTGTAAAGCTCTCAGAAGGCTTGGAACACAGCATTGGTAGCTATAATGACCTAATGGCTTGATTTACATTAGCCTTTTACTGGTTGAGTTAAAGGGAATCTCTTGGGTACTTTGCTTTTGACTCCAGCTGGATGCCGTAGTGAGAATTTTTCTCTCTGAACCACAAATATTAGAGACTCAGTACTTTTTTCTGTATAAGCAGTTAATTTCCTGGACTATGTTAACTGAAATCAAGGCGAAGGATAAACACAGAACATTCATAGTTTGTTAAGGTAGAGCAGAAGACCAGTAGATTACACTTTTCTGAGTTTCTGTTAGAGCAGACATACTGCCTCCTGTTTAGGGCTCCTTTCTTGTCAGTGAGTGCTGTCAATAAAGTAAGTTATGGGGCACTAGTTTTATGTAAATTTTGGCTATGAGAACAAGGTTTGACTGAGTGAATGCTTTCACACCAGGGCTTCATGGTGTCAGGGAAGGTATCCAGTTGTCTTCCAGCAAAGTCAGGTTTACACTGCTGGGATAATACAGAAAGGAGAAATATTGTGATTCCACAAGATTTATATAGAATTAATAGTGACTTATCCAAAAGACAGGTGTTCCAACAGCTCTGCAAAATGGATTCTTCATGATATTATATTATTTGTGAATTTTCTAGTGGTCTATCAGCTAGCTGTACTTTACTAAGTATAATACTTGTGGGCTCACCACACGTTTTTTGTTTTTTTTTTTTTGATTTTTATTGAGCTCTACATTTTTTTCTGCTCCCCTCCTTGCCTCTCCCCTCCCCTTCAACCCTCCCCCCAAAGTTCCCATGCTCCCAATTTACTCATCACACATTTTTATGGATACTTATGCTTTTCCAGTTTCTGGCTTTTAGTAATAAAGCAGCAATGAACATAAATGAACAAGTGTCTCTCTAGAAGGATGTTGAGCTATTTGGGTGTATGCTCAAGAGTAGTATAGCTGAATCTTGAGGTAGATCTATTCTCAGCTTCATTAATAACCACCATGCTAATTTCCATAGTGGTTGTACAAATTAGCACTCCAACCAATAATGGATGGTTGGGCCCTTATCTCACTTCCTCACTAGCATGAACTGTCATTTGTTTTATTCATTTTGGTCATTCTGACTGCTGTAAGATGAAATCTCAAATAGTTTTAATTTCCATTTCCCTGATGGCTAAAGGATGTTGAACATGTTCAAAGTGTTTCTCAGCCATTTATGTTTCATACATGAGTACTGTTTAGCTTTGTACCCATTTTTAAATTGAGTTGTTTTCTTGATTTTCAGCTTTTATAGTTCTTTATAATACTAAGCCTCTATCATATTTGCAATTGGTAAAGACCTATTCCCATTCTATAGCTTTCCGGTTTGTGTAAATGATGGTTTCTTTTTCCATACATAAACTTTTCAATTTCATGAGGTTCCATTAATTAATTATTTGTCTTAGTGCTTATACTACCAGTGTCCTGTTCAGAAAATCTTTTCCTATGCAAATGAATACCCTACATTCACTACATTCTCTTCTATTAGATTCAGGGTATCTGACCTTATGTTGAGGTCCTTGAATTATTTGGAGTTGAGTGTTGTACAGATTGAAAGATACGGATCTATTTGCATTCTTCTACATGCAGCCATCCAGTTAGTACTAGTTGCTAGTGGGATAGAAACTAAAGGAGTAAGTGAAGGAGAGACAGAGCTATGGAAATACTTTAATGTATTGTAACTAATAAAAGAGAAGTATCCCTCAATATTTGAGCATAATTAGCTATGATTTCTTTTGAACTATATTCTACAAACAGAAACTAATTTATCTCAGAATAAACCAAATTAATAAGTTTTAAGTAAATGTTCATTGTATTGTAGAATGAAGATTGAATCTAGAACTGCTTCTTTGCTGATGTTGTTCTTTTGGTTTTTTGAGACCGGTTTTCTCTGTAGTTTTGGAGCCTATCCTGAAACTAGCTCTTATAGACCAGGCTGTCCTTGAACTCCTCTTGTAGCCTAAGCTGGCTTTGAACTCACAGCAGTCTTCCTGCCTCAGTCTCCTAAGTACTTAAGATTACTGGATGAGCCGACATAATTGGCTTTCTCTCTCTCCAGGATTATAATAAAGTTACCTTTGTACCTCTCCTTTTCTCACTATAAACCCTCCCAGTGTTACTCCTTGTTTTCCAAATTCACGGCCTTTTATTTCACTGATTGTTATTGTATGCATATGTGTATTTATGTACATTTCTAAATATGATCAATCAATGTGTTCTTCCCTGGAGAAGACAATTTCTTCTGCTCTCAGCATTCCTCAGTTGCCTGTAGTTCTTTTTATAGGATTGAGGTCTCGTGGGCCTTTCCTGTCTTTGGCATGCTCATTTGTGTTGTCCTTGTTTAGCATGATCATGTTCAGGCAATCAAGTTGGTGAGACTTGGGTGTGGTTTCTAGCATTACTGGGAGACACAATCTCACAGCAGACTCCCTGATCTTATGGTCCTTACAATATTTCTTCTGTCCTTACTCAGTGTTCCCTTAACCTTAGGTGGGAAAGTGATAGCAGATGTACTTCTTGGGACTCACAACTCTGTATTTTGATCAGTTGTGGTTTTCTGTAGTGGTCATTATCAGTTGCAAAGCCAAGTTTCCTAGGTGAAGGGTGAAGAGTACACTTATCTGTGGGTCTAAGGACAAATGTTTAGATTTTTTTAGAGATTGTGCTGGTTTAGTAGTAGCTGTAGATTTTCTTACAATAGTCATGATTTTGCAGCACTGAATAATTAGCTGGGTTTTAAGTACCAGGTATGGTTTCACTCTTGTTGAGCAGGTCTTAAGTCTAGTTAGAGAGCTATTGGGTACCACTGAGGTACACATGCCACTATTGCACCCCAGAGTTATTGTACCGTGCTAGTGGTTTTTCAGGTTCATGCATTATAACTGGGTAAAACTGTTGGTTGGTTGGCTAGTTGGTTGGTTGATTGGTTTGTAATTGGCTCAGATGTTTGGGTCAGAAAGCTGTTTACAGATAAAATCACCTGAAGGATTTTTATCTGCTTCTTACTTGTTTGGCCTCCATGCCTGCCACATACCTGCTGAACCTGTCTCCAAGAAATGAATGGTGTGTGTTTTTAAAAACAGAATGGTTTAAATTGAGTTTGATCAATAAACATATTCATCTTCCTTCTTTCCTTTTTTTTGTCCTTTCTCTCTCTCTCTCTGTTTCTTTCTTTTTCTGTTTTTTTCTGTCTCTTTTTTCTTTCTCTTTTCTTCTCTTTCTTCCTTTTTTCATTCATTCTCTCTCCCCCTCCCTTCCCCCTTTTGTTCTCTCTTCTTTCTTTCTCTTCTTCTCTCCATTTCTCTTTTTTCTGTTTTTCTTTCTTTCTCATCTTTCTTTTTTCTATTCTCTCTCTCTCTCTCTCTCTCTCTCTCTCTCTCTCCTTCCTCCCCCCCACCCCCATCTCCTTCTCTTTCCCCAGAGAAATGGCTCAGTGGATAGAAGAACTTGCTTTGCAATCATGAGCACCCATATAAAGTCATGTGCAGTTGTGTGTGCTTATACCACGAGTGTTGTGGGTCAGAGGCAAGTAGATCAGGGAAACATACTGGCCAGCCAGCCTAGTTGAATGATGATTCTACAGTTCAGTGAGGTTTTGTTCTCAAAGGATAAGAAGACACCTGACATCCTCCTCTGGCCTCTGCATGTGAATACACCATTTATTCATATATTACATACATGTAGTACACATGCATATACATGAAATTTAATGTTGAAATTAAGATGTAACAGTGTTATATAAATATAATTTTTGCTTCAGTTTGTTTCTATTTCTGTTTTATAGGGGCAATTATCAAGATTTTAGTTGCATCTGTATTATTTAGAGGTAGACAGCGCTAGATAGCAGTAGGATTTTAATTGTAGTGTTTCCATTTTTTTGTATAAGCTTAAAAAATATCCTTTCTTAGGAAAAGGTGCTGTGGCCTAATGTTTATAATCTAGTCAGTAATTGTAGTACAGAATATGCCAAAATACCGACCTGGTTCTCATATTTAACAATATAACAGTGATAATATTTAACAGCTTTTCTTTCATGCTCACAGATCAAATAGGTAAAATGGAAATTTATTCAGTGGAAAAAAGAACTTCAATCAAAACTGAATTTGTTTCTTAAGACAAAAAATGTTATTTGCAAATTTGAGGATATCAGAATAATAACACTTGTGTATAAAAAAAATCAGTGAACTATCTGAAAAGAAATTTGATAAATGCTGGTAAAGCATGTTTGCATTTCATTAACAATACAAGCTGGATGTTCTTAAGAGCTTTTGAATATTTCTGATAAAAATTCCAATTGGAAAATCTATAATTATATATTTATCTAATTGAACTTAGCCAAATTAATTTTCAGTAAATGGATCTGCTTTGCTCAAAGCATTTCCATGGCATTGTCTCATAACTCTGAGAAGCAAAGATGGAAAGCAATTGAATTCTTCCTACCTTCAGTTGTCTCTTTGAGGATTTAAATTTTTGTAAATTGTCAAAGAGCTTTACTATATTGCATATTTCTATGCAGGATGTTTATTTACTAAGAGACATATATTTTTTCATATGATGTAAGTAGACCTAATGTTTTCAATTAAAGACAGCAATTTAGAAAGATGAATATTGTATAAATGTAGGGCTTATAGTCATATCTCTTATTAATGATTTCTTATTTATAATAATTGTAGAAAATTTATTATGTGCCTTTTTAGTGACAGCTTACTTTTAAAATATTTACAGGAAAACTACTTTGGAGAAGATGACATGTATATGGATTTTGAAGAGGCTGTCTCAAGCCCTGTCCTGTCACTATCAACATCCTCCAGTTCTGGGTGGACCGGTGTTGGAGTGGACAGTGACAAAAAAGAAAATGAAAGTTCAACCAAATCGATTCATCCACTTGCCTTGCGTCCCTGGGATATTACAGTGCTTGTTAATTTGTATAAAGTTCATGGGCGTCTTCCTGTGGTAAGTGTTCAAGATAAAAAATGATATTGGGGTATATTATGTTATCTGTCTGGCATAGGACACTGTATATTTATGCTTTATTATACCCACATTAAAAAACTTTAAAGCTTCTGAAATTATCTCTTTGTTTTTCTTCATTATATAATTATTTGATCATCAATGATTTTACTTTTGATTTTTGTTTGTTTTCACTTAAGCTCCTCTTTCCTTGTGCTGTGTAACTTTAGAACATTTTGCTGTGATGTTGCAGTAACCTAGTGGATATTCTGGAACTTTATATTTTCTTAGATTCTTGTCATGAGGCCACCACCAGTTTGGGGCGTTCTGGCTTCATAGGAACC
>LOEQ01002136.1:64620-79946 GCA_001685075.1 Bramus lutescens | reverse complement strand
ACACACACACAAGAAAGCTTCAGGGTTGACTCTGGAGGTTGAATTGTGTTGTGTAGGTTTTGGCTTAGTTTGGTTCTGCTTCACAAAGCTTTTTCTTGAACTTGTTGAAGCTGACTGTTCCTGACATATTACCCTAAGACGCCAGGGGCTTCAGGCCAGGGCCATTCAAGGAAGAGGGGACCCTGGAGCATTGTGTTGCAGACTGACTGCAGGTCGTACAGTTCTTATGTTGTTAAATAGGGGACAGGACAATTAGTTTGGTTAGTATGTACTGTTATTCCTTTTTTTTCTGTTATTCCTTTTGAGGAATCAAATTCTCTTAATCATGGTAAATTTTATTTTTGAAGTTTATGTTTTGATAGTGATTTTTTTTTTTTAACCGTAGCATGGAACTACTGATGGTCCTGAATGCCCAACAGCATTCTTGGAAAGACTGTGTTTTGAAATGAAAAAAGGTTTCAGGGAGACCATGCTGCAACTTGTCCTGTCACCCTTGAATGTGTTTGTCAGTGATAACTATCAGGTAATGTCAACATGATATAATGTAAATACTTTAGCGATTTATTATTAATACTTATGGGGTCAAAACAGTTTTAGCTTTCATATGCAGTTCTTTTTAGGTTATTTTTTTTATTTTCACTGTAGTAGTTTTGTATGAATGTGGACATAGTAGAGTTGTTTGAAGAGTCCATCTTTTTTCTTTTGTGTGATTCCCTATTTATGTGATCCTAATTATGTTTTACTTCTTTTGCCATTAGAAATGGAACGAAATAGTTCATGACTTTCTGATGTGTTTATAGAGGGGAAAATAAATTCTATTAACCAGTACCATAAAAATTTAAAACACACATGTATATCCTCCTCTATCCATATTGTTTCATATTATAAGACTTTTATGCAATTATAGTTCAGTCTCACACGTTACATTGGTATGTGCTCCAAAGTTTGGCATTATTTTATCATGTGTATATTCATGTGAACACCATCTAAAGGAAAAGACAGAACTATCATCACAGAGATCTCATTTGCATAAAACTTTAACTTGTAGAATTTGAGAAAAATATTGCCTTTCTTTTCTGTGATCAGTGAGTTACTACAGTTAGCTTATTTCTGGGGTATGTGTGTGGAGAGGAAAGGAAAGCCATCTCAGTTTCTTTTTACCCTTGATGAAATTAATAAAGGGGAAAAAATCTCTTATGGGTGAATTCTGAGAATCTTAGATTAACTTTTAGTTTCTTCAAATTACAGAATCATGCTTCAGTTTTTAATTTCCTCATTCACAAAAGATTTTACCAGATTAATGAAAACCATTTTGTTCGTTGAGTTCATTATGAAGGTTCACATTAACCCATATTATTGAGGTACAGCAAGTTTATAGAGATGAATTTATAATTTGAGAGTTAGAAAAATAGTTCATGGGAAGGAGATGTGAAAGCAGTTATAGAAATCCTGTTGATGTTTTGTTTTCTACATTATTTGGACTTCATATTTCTTCCCAAAGGCAAGGGAACTGTGTACATCCTTTTGAGATTTGCTTGCCTATTTACTTTGCTCACATTCTGTTAGAGTAAGAAAGCTCTTCTTTATTTGTCTAGACTGTTTAATGTGCTTTTGTGATAGAAAGCTTCACAATATGACCTCCAAGGCTCACTGATGAACCACTCAAACTTTCATTATTTACTCCTGGTAGCATTACTTTTAACTCAGTGCTTTAATATAAAGGTTCTAAAGTGAATATTGGTTGCTAGTACGATGAATGAAGCAACACACCTTTTTACTTTATGGTCATTTCTGGTCTGTTTTGGTTGCCTAAAGCTATCCAGTAAAGTTAGTAGGGCTGTTAGCACCGAAGACTGTGGACCACTTCCTGACTTCTTCGGTGCTGAGAGTTCTCAGCAGTCCTTGGTATTTCTGAGTTTGCAGATGTGTTGCTTAAATTACTGCCTCAGTTTTCAGTGACACCCTCTCTGTGCACTGTGCATCTGTTTGTCCTAATTTTTCTCTTTCTGTATGAACATTGGTCATGTTAGGGTCCATTCACAACCTCATCTTAAAGTGATTGTACCTGCAAAAATTGTGTTTTCAAAATAATGTCATATTCTCAGGCTTCAGGACTGTGAGCCGATATTTTTAAGAATTATGATTCAACTTGATGGAATATAATGCAGAGCATAACATTTAAAATATAATACTTACTTTGATGAATCAGAAAAGTCAAAAATCCTGAGGATTTTTCCAGTAGAAACTTTTATTGACTATTCTCTTGTATTCTTCCTGTTAAGAGGAGTTAAGGTATAGAGAATAGATAAATTTTACATAAAGTCGTACAGTTCATATAAAATTAGAATTATACAAAAAGAGCTAGCTAATGCAGTTATAATTTGAAATTTACTTTAGAAAATTTCTTACGAGATTTAGCACTTATCTTTTAAAAATGTATTAAAAAGTACATTTTCAGAAATGTATTCTAAGGCAAGAACACTAACTTCATGATAAGACCTACACACTAACACAAAAGAAAAACCATAGTAGTAATAGTTTTCTAAATGTCTGTAAATTATTTTAATGTATTTTCGTTGTTGAAGACCCCAACAAAAGAACTCTGTCTAGATAGTTAATAGCTTCTACTTTTCGTGTAACATTGTTAGAGAAAGTGAGATTCTTGGTGAGCAAAACAATAATGGTCATTACTCAAGTGATTTGGGGGGAGAAGATAAAATTGAGAAAATTGAAATTAAAGTAATTTCAAGTATAAAAGGTACACAAGAAGATGTATGTAGTGCTTTGGTGTCATGTTATAGGGCCTGGAGGCAAGAATTGATCATATTTGCATCTTTGAAAGATCTGTTTGGTTGTTGGTAGAGTAGGAGCAAAAAGATAAAAGGTACATCTTGGAAGACTGCACAAGGTTCTTACGGGAGGTGACAATAAATGAACAAAGATGATAGAAAAGATTGGAAACATATCCAGTATAGACATTTTTCAACTTGTGTGTGTCTTGGTAGCAATCAAACTCAGGGCTTGTATGCTAGGCAAAATTCTGTCATTGAGCTAGAATACACTCAAGCCTGTATATATGTTCTTAATAATGTTTTCTGAAGCCAGTGTATCAAAAAACAGGTTTATTTTTTTAGAAGATTTCCTTTGTTTCTCTAAGTATGTCTTAGATACTTAATCTTAGCTAAAAAGCTTAGAATTCTGAATGTCTTAGATTTCTCTCTGAAATACATGCTTTTTGATTATAAGTATATAAAGTCCTCAAAATCTGTTTGAACCTTGGTCCCCCTTTTAGTCCCCATATTCTTGATAATATAGTCTTTTCTCAGTTTTCTTCTTCATTTGAGCATTTTAATATCATGATTCCTAACCTCACCATAAGATTGACCTTATATCTTTCCTGCCAAGAGTACTAAATTATTTTCATTAATGTAAGCAGCTACTTGCCTGAGAGCTGCATACTTTCAGGATTTAGTATTTTTCCCTTTGATGGGCTCCATAGATACTGTATCAGCTAAACACAAAATGCCTAGGGTTAATTATGAAGTCTTACTTTCCAGACAGCATAATTTTATAAATTTTTATAAAATTAATATCGGAGGGGGTGGAGAGGGTAAAGCAACTAGAAATTGCAGTGTATTTTCTTGGACTTCTTATTGTTGTTTTCAGCAGCGACCACCTGTGGATGAAGTACTCAGGGAAGGTCACATCAATTTGTCAGGTCTCCAGCTGAGAGCACATGCTATGTTCTCAGCAGAAGGTCTTCCCTTAGGAAGTGACTCTTTAGAATACGCATGGCTGATTGATGTGCAGGCTGGAAACCTTACAGCTAAAGTCACAGCACCACAGGTAGGTTCTCCCACTGCTGTCTCCATAGGTTCATTCTCACAGTACTGTCTCCTACCATCTCCTTTGTTTCCTTACTCACCTTCCTAAGAATTGCTGTATGCCAGCCTGATGTTCATTGCATTCCAGTAGTGCCATGCTAATGGGAGCCATTCTTGACTCTCAGAACTTAGCAATAGGCAAGTCGTTGGCAAGTTTTACTTTTCTGAGCCATATATATTTGACTAATATGTAATTCTGTTTAGCACATGAATTTTAGACTTTATGTGAGGTAAAACGATGCTTTAATATTGGAAGCTAAATAATGCTGTAATATTAAAGCTAAAGCTAATTTAGCTTTAAAATATATTACTTATAGAACAGTGCTTATCACTTGTGCTTTTCTTATATGGAGCCACATTACTTTAATCCATAGGTAATTTTATGTTTATTGTATTCTTTGTTTTAAATGTAAAGTTCATATAGCCTAATTACTGAAATTAATGTATTTTAGAATGCCATGATGTTTACCCATCGCTCAATGTGTTTATTATTAACAACTCTAATAGATTATACAATCTGAGGAATTAATCATCAAAGTACCTAGTTTTTTAAAATTGAAAATCAATATTTTCATAGACAATTAGATTTTTCAAAATTAAATCTTTATTATTATGAGGTTTTAGGTGCCCTTTTCTGCAGTTACTTATGCAGTGGATCGAGTTAGCTTTAGACAATTAGAAGTATAACCCTTGATTTAAAAAGTATTTACTTTAGAAGTTGCTGAAGTGGAAATTTTAGTTGAAATTGATTTTCACTTAACAACATATTGACATTCACAAATGAAAAGCAGCAAGTTTATAAATGGTCTCAACATAGAAAATCATTGGCTAGCCAGTATTTATACAATTTTGAGTTATTTCAGGTCATTTTAGACTTCATAAGCTTTTGATACTGAACACTTGTTTAGAATGCTAATAGTATTAACACCTGTTATTATCTGTAGCTAGCATGTCTCTTAGAATGGGGGCAGACGTTTGTTTTTCATGTGGTATGTCGGGAGTATGAACTGGAAAGACCAAAGTCAGTAATAATATGCCAGCATGGAATTGATCGTCGGGTCTGTGAATCCAAGGTAAGTTAACAAGCTTACTGGTGATGTTATAACCATTTATGTGTTTTAGGCTTAGCTTTAAATCAAATGAACATAGCCTTGAAGTTAATAGCTCACTAATTTAAATAAATGATTTTGTAAATTTATAGCCAGTTATTTAGTTGTATCTAGAACGAGGTCACATGGAAACAGAATTTTTTATTACTTTGCATTTTTACTCTTAAGATTCATATCTTATTGCACTATGATACTATCCATCTTAGTTTAGCTGTACATATATAGATTTTGAAATTGAAGCAATAAGACCAAGTAAATGCCTTATGTAACTTGATTCACATACCATCCCAAAACATACTTTTAGTATGGGCATTTGTCAATAGATTGTGTGTTCTCTTCAGAATACTGAGTTGCCTTCAGTTAAGGTTATTTTAGCATCTCCACAAGGGTCATAGGGTATAGATAGGATCCTCTACCAACTGTTTATGGTGACATTAAAATGCACACTTTTTTTTTTTTTAGTGTTATGTCACTACACGCCCTGTGTGAGTTTGAGAGAGCCATGTGCTCCTGGTTTTGGAAGTATACACACTTCAGAAAACTGAGAAATCATGGCAGTTTCAAACAAAGAAAATAACCATAGTTTTGTGGCAGATAAGATGTTAATAACTGAATCTTTCTTTTCCTAATAGTGTTTCCCTTTATGTCCTTTTACCATGTAAATTGTATTTGACGAATCACTAAAATTTTATGTTAAAAAAGAAGCAATGCCCCACAAAAATCAAACAGCAAAGTGTTTGTGTTATTAAAGTTCTTATTAATCAGGTTTATTGAGCCATAATTTACGTGTGTTATATTCCCTCTTTAAGTTGTACAATGTAAGTTTTACTAATGTTGTATATATGTGTGTAGTTTTTACCACTCGTGCAGATACAGAACATTTTATACCTTAGAGAATTTGTTTTCTTATTTCAGTCAGCTCTTGCCCTTATACAACTACTGATATGCCTCTTTTGTCACTTCATGTTATTTTGTTTAGCTCTGTTGTAAACAGTTTATTATTATTATTATATGTATATGTATTTGATGCATGTGCATGGGTGCCTCAGACTTGTGTAGTGGTCAGAGGACAACTTTATGGAGTTGGTTCTCTTTCATGTGAGTTCTGGAGGCTTGGATTATCAAGTGCTCTTACCTGCTGAGCCATCTTGAAAGTCTGCCCTTCTAATTTTTCCTAGAGGAAATCAATCAATGTAGGGCATTGATTGCCCTGGAAAGCAACTGTTTCTTCTTGTGGCTGTGCTACCAGTATGCCTCACATGCTCATTGGTTTGTGTGTATTATTTTAAGTATAAAAATATTCATAGTTTATATTTCATGCATGGTAAGAAAATATGAATATGTGACATATGTGCCTGTGCATGTGATTTTTATATGGAAATCTTATACCAGAAATCTTATACTAGTAAAGTGCTGTGCAGCTTTATATTGAGCTTGTGATGTGTTTATTTCATCAGTTTACTCTGATACATTTTGAGTCTCAATAGTAAGTATTGTATATACAATATAGTATATACTATGTATAATATATACATACATATAATGTAGTCAGAGAGTGAGATTGAGAAATTTGCCACTTTTGAAATTTGTACATGGTTACATAAGGCTGGGTTTTTAGTTGGTTAATTTGATATCTTACCATTTCAGTTATCCTTATAAACAAATGAAACTTAATTGAGTAAGAAATTAACATGTAACAAGAATTTTACTTAAATAATGAGATTTACCTAAGTGTCAAAATAATGAATTAATAGTTGGACTACCTTTTTTAAAATTTTAGTTGAGTTGTATTCCTGGACCTTGTCCAACATCAGATGATTTAAAATACACCATGACTCGTTTAGCAGTAGATGGAGCTGATATTTATATTGTGGAACATGGTTGTGCTACAAATATAAAGGTAACCATTTGTTTCTTAGCCAGGATAATTATTTTTCTTTTTCTTTTTGCTAAACCAAGTTTCCATCTCTTGAAACATTAGGACTGTGTCATCTCATAGGCTATTCATACTTTTTTCTTTATGTTCTCTAGAAGTATTGTTTCTGTTAGTTTGCTTACCACTTTCTGCCTATGAATTACTGTAACACTGATTTAAATAGCAGGTTGTATGTTTTTGGTTTTTTTTTTTTTTAGAAAGACAATACTTTGAATCACTTAAAAAGCTGAATGCTGTGGCACACGACTGTGCTCTCAGTACTCCTATGGTAAAGCAGGAGGCAGAGATAGAACTGCCCAGAAGCTTGTAGGCCAGTTAGAATTGCAGAGTAGTAGCAGAAACAAGAGAGATCTTGCCTTAGCATGGTAGGAGGAGAGAACCAACTTCCATGAAGTTGTCTTCTGGCTTCCATGTGTATTCCACAACACGTGGCAGTAGGGTGTCCTCCCTCCTTCCTTCACTCTCACCCTCTCCCTTTCTCACTCAGTACATAATGATAAAACGTTTTTGTTTTGAATATCTGTTGTTTTTAGCCTTTTATATTTCCTCTTTGGCTTCTAAAAGTATTTGCTTATCCCCTCTGCTTTATGAATTGCTTTTACTTTTTAAATAAAGTCCTGCTATTTTCCTGGGGTTTCATTATTATTTAATACTCTCAATACTTATTCTTCTCTTATTCCTACACTCCTTATTCCTAGTTACGTTCCTTTATGTGCATCTGCTCTTTAGAAATCATTTACCCATTTAGATGTGTATAGGGAGGTCAGAGGAAAATTCTTAGGAGTAGTTCTCTCTTTTGACCATATGGGTTCTAGGACCCAACTCCAGGCCTGCCAGCCTGTGTTCCTTCCCCACTTTGCCATTCTTGCCAGCCCTGCTTTAAACAGATTTTTTTTCTTACATTTTAAAAATCTGTTTAGTGTGTGTTCTGGGGTGTACATACCTGCTTAATGCTTAGGTACTTTTGTTGAAAATCAGAGTACAGTTTGTAAGATTTAGTTCTTTCTATCTATCATTTGGTTGTGGGGTTTCAGCTCAGGTGCTCATAATTGAGGGTAAACTCCCTTACCTACTAAGCCACCTTATCAACCCTTCCTGCTAATTTTTTATTGCATGTCTACTTTTCATATATTATTGAATTGTACCCTTATTTCCTTCCTTTCTTTTCCTTTGCTAATTTCCCCCATTCTCCCTTATTCTTTCAGTTTCTTCCACCTACCTTTTACTTTATTTAAAGTAGTCTCTAGTTCTGTAGTTTCTGCTAAGATACTTAAAAACCTGAAATTACAGCTTTGTTTCATTTTCTAATTCAACTTTAGATGGGTGCAATTCGGGTTGCAAATTGTAACCTCCACAACCAGTCAGTTGGGGAAGGAATAAGTGCTGCAATTCAGGACTTTCAAGTGAGACAGTATATTGAACAATTAAATAACTGCAGAATTGGACTTCAGCCAGCAGTGCTACGGAGAGCCTACTGGCTGGAAGCTGGGTCAGCCAACTTAGGTCTTATAACAGTTGATGTTGCATTAGCTGCTGATCACCATTCTAAACATGAGGCACAAAGACATTTCTTGGAAACTCACGATGCCAGAACTAAAAGGTGGGTGAAAGTCTTTTTAAAGAGTGGTGGTATTAGCTTCCATTGAAAGTTACTTGATAATTTTAAAGAAAATTGTACAGTTTGAGTGGATTAAAAATATTTTAAATAAACACTTACTGTGATTTTGCTTCTATACCTTGGTTAATGCACAAAGACCTGATATATCATTTGAGGTTCTGTAGTGATGGTGTGGTTCTGGAAATCTATACTATGTATTTTAACATAGGTACACTTTAAATTATGGTTTCCAGATAATATTTTATGAGACATTCTTCTTTTTTTTCACTTTTTTTTAAATCGTCTCTAGAAACCATCACACCATTATGTACTGCAGAAAAATCTTTTGGCAGTTCTTCAAAATTTCAGGGAGGAGTAAGAACACTTACTCGTGGTTTCATTAGCTTTTAAGGAATGATTATACCTTTTAAAACAATTGCCAGAGCCTGTTATTATTCTTATTTTCATTTTTCTTGCTGTTATACAGCTGTGTTTTGTTTTGAAAGGTAGATTGATTAAAAAGATATACTGCACTACTAAATGGTTGCTTGTATTTACTTTGAATTTCATATATATTAACAATTGAATTAATATGCCATTTTTTATTATATCTTATTTATTTGTTAATGAGGTTTCTTCTATGTTGTTTTATTTTGGGTTCTGTTTAGGTTGTGGTTTTTGTGGCCAGATGATACCTTGAAGAATAAGAAGTACAGAAACAAATGTGGCTGTCTTGGTGGTTGCAGATTCTTTGGTGGCACAGTAACTGGCCTAGATTTCTTCAAACTTGAAGAGCTGACACCTTCCAGTAGCTCTGCATTTTCAAACATAACTGTGGAATCTGATATGTATTATGGCCAGTCTTTGCTGCAGCCTGGAGAGTGGATCATTACTAAAGAAATCCCTAAAACTGTAGATGGTAATAAAAATGTGTTGTATGTCTGGAGCTGACCTTTTCTGTCACTGTGTCATTCTGAGAGAGTGCTGCTACTTTATTCAATATAATTGATTCTTTTGAGTACTGTTACAGATAGGGGTTAAAATAATCTATATTTATTTTGCAAATAACTCAAAGCCAGAAAAATGTAGTATTTCTTTTATTGAGAGTATATTTTAAAAATAGTTTTAAGAGTTTTTATCAGATTGATTGTTTGTACATAGAAGCTTTTGAAGGAGACAGCTACACTGCCATGCTAAATCCTTGTTTAATGGTAATGCAAACATATATACTTGTTATTCAGGAACATTTTACTTCAGGAATGTTATTATAACATAAAACTTATAAATAATTAAAACTTCTTGGGATTTTAAAAATAAAATGGATATTAGCACATAGCTATCTTCTTGTAACCTTCTAGTTGAATAATGTTTATTTCAAAGTGTTAACCCTGATATTCTCATTTCTTCTTCAAGCTATCATGTGAGGTGGATATTATACCTGTTAGTCATTTAGTATTTTTGAAACATCCTCTTGCTATGTAGTTAGCCTCATTATCACAATTCTCTTGCCTCTAGGGTTACCAGCTTTTTTGTGCTACGGTACCTGGTTTATCCCTGCTTTATATGGTGGAAAAATGAATTTTTTTGAGACTAAGTTATACTAAGTCATATAACTAATTGTTTGGCTGAGTAGAAGTTGGAATTCAGGTCACTAAAGATGCTTCAGTGTTCTTTCTGCTATCCTAAAGTTGGCACTAACAGTGAGAACTGCTTAAATTTCTGACCTGCAGATTAAAACCTAACCATCACAAACTCAAGGAAGAATATCTATGTAAAATTTATACTTGGTGCAAAGAGGGGAAGATAGCCAATTCTAATGCAAACAGATCAAGGGCAAAGTTAATTATAATTTTTACAGTGTTTAATCTCCTTTAAAATTCTTCAGATTTAGGTTATAGATACTAAATTACTCAGGATTCATCTGTAAAGGAGATCAGATTTAGTGCCTACAGTATGTGGTTTCTGACTGTTGAGTCTTCCTGGAGCCAAGTGTAGATGTGTATTGTCAGGATGGAATAAACAAGTTTATACTGGTAGAATTAAGAATTTAGTTAGTGTCTGTCAAGTGGAAGTGAGTCAAATTTGTTTTTCTTTTGAATTTTAGTGTTTTAGTTTGCTTTGTTAAATCCATAAATCTTTTTTTAACCTTTAGTCTTTTCTCATACATTGTAACCCAACCACAGTTTCCCCTCTCTCCACTCATCCCAGTCCCTCACCATACCTCCCCTGTCCCAGATCAACTCCTTCTGTTTCCATTAAAAAAAGAAAGGAAGCTGTGCACTGATGATGCATGCCTTTAATCCCAGCATTGGGGGGAGGGTGCGAAGAGGGCAGAGGCAGGGGAGACCTCTCTGAATTCGAGTCTGGCCTGATCTATAAGAGCTAGTTCCAGGACAGGCACAGAGAAACTTTGTCTGGAAAAACAAAAACAACAACAAAAGAAAAAAAAAGGAAAAAAAGAAAAAGAAGAAAGGAAAAGAAAAGAAAGAGCAGCCCTACCAGGGATATCCTCTGAATATGTCCTAACAAGATACAAAAGACGGTTTAAACCCTTCTATCATAACTCTATGAGGCTGTAGGAGGAAAAAGGTCCCAAGCACAGGCAATAGAGTCAGAGACACCCCAGACTACTACTGTTAGGAGTCCCACGAGAACACCAAGCTACACAACCATAACATATGCAAAGGACCTAGCTCAGACCCACATAAGGTCCATGTTTGTGCTTTAGTATCTGTGAGCCCCAATGAACCCTGCTTGTGATCTCATAGTAAACACAAAATCTATTCTATTTCCCTTTCCCAGGGAGATTCATATGTACCCTCTTGGCCCTCCTCATTACTTAGCCTTTCTGAGTTGTAGCATGATTTTTCATCACTTAACAGCTAATGTCCACTTATAAGAGACTACATACCATGTTTGTCTTTCTGTGTCTGGGTTACCTTACTCAGGATGATCTTTTATAGTTCCATCATTAGCCTACAAATTTCATGATGCCATTGTTTTTAACAGCTAAGCAATACTTTATTGTATAAATGTACCACATTTTCTTTATTCATTCTTTAGTTGAGAGACATTTAGTTTGTTTCCAGGTTCTGGTTATCATTAATAAAGCTACTCAGAACGTGGTTGAACAAGTGTCTTTGTGGTAGGATGGAGTGTCCTTTGGGTATATGCCCAGAAGTGGTATAGTTGGGTCTTGAGGTAGATTTTCTGAGGAATTTTCTGAGGAACTGTCATTAATTACCATAGTATCTGTACCAGTTTGCATTATCTTTGCCCTCCTTGAGTTTCACTTGGAACTGCATTCTCTTTAGACAGTTTATTTTCTGTTTATCAGCAGAGGTAACTTTTCTTGAGTAGTTCAGGGAGGACTGGTGAAGAGGGGAAATTGGGTGAATTTTCTGCTATGGGTGCTCTGGGCAGCTATCCTTTTATCTCTTAGTGCCTGCTCCCTCATTTTTGTAGCACATTAAAGGGCTCTTAGAAATTTTGACATAAGGGCTGATGTCCTCTAGCTGTGAATTCATTATTTATGCATCCATTTATTGCTTTGTGTTTAAGGTTTTTCTAGACACTGGAAATATATTAGTGAATAGAAGATTACACAGTCTCTGCTCCTATTTAACTTTCATAGCAAATATGGAAAATATTTAAAACAAGTGAACTTAAGTGAAATACATGATGCTCTTATATTAAAGTTTCTGTAAATATGAATTGTGTGCATAAGGTGTACGCACATGCATGCTGGGGATCAAACTGCTGATTTCCATATCCTTAGCACATTCTCTACTACTGATCTAAGTCTTCAAAGTCTTTACATGAAAGATTAAAGAAGAAAAAACTAAAATTTACATATTATAGACTGTGGATCCAGAATTTTGTAGACAATTTTTGTAATGTGTAACGTGTTACTATGTGAAGTTAGACACTTGTGCTTTAAAAAAAAACAATATTTTAAAATGTAGTTATTGTGAATTGCTATATTTTTCATATATTCCTTCAGAAATGTTTGCAGTCATTTAGTCCACATTTTATTTGTTTAGGTAATGTGAATGGTACGAAGAGGAAGGAATGGGAAAACAAATCAGTGGGAATAGAAGTCGAGAGGAAAGCTCAGCACCTTAGTCTTCAGGTGCCCTTACGGTCCCACAGCTCATCCTCTTCCTCGGAGGAGAATAGCAGCTCCAGTGCTGTGCAGCCCTTACTGGCTGGTGAGAAGGAAAGCCCCTCTTCTGTTGCTGATGACCACTTGGTTCAGAAAGATTTCTTACATGGTACCAAAAGAGATGATGGCCAAGCAAGGTTAGTATTCAGATAGACTTAGAAATTTGATGATGACTGGATTATGATTACTTAAAAATACTAGCACAAGAAACTTCTTTTCTCGCCACTCACTCATTTTATGTTTTATTTCTTGAACATATATTTATGTCAGTTTGTCTTTCCAAATAAAATTAATATTTTCTTTGCAGCTATTAGAAAATGCAACAATGTATTTATAATGAAAATATTTCTTATTCTACCACTCAGTGAATTTTTGTTACTATTCATATACTGTCCTTATTTGTTGAACATTTTTTAATCTTCTTAGCACATTAACAGTTGAACACTCCTTCCTTTGAATTATCCTTGCTTGACATCTTTCAGATGTAAAAACTATAGTCAAAATCTTTGTCCCTCCAGCCTAGGTACCTTGATATTTCTGTTTGGATGCTTCATAGAGACCTTCAGTTCAGAGTCATTAAAATGATTGTTTTAGTACAGCTTATTAGAACAGTGGTTCTCAATCTTCTTGATGCTGTGACCCTTTAATACAGTTCCTCATGCTGTAGGGACCCTAAACCATAAAATTATTTTTATTTCTACTCAACTATAATATTGCTACTGTTATGAATCATAATTTAAATATTTTGGAAATAGAGGCTTTCCAAAGGTTTGCGACCCACAGATTGAGAACCACTACTCTAGAGGAATACAGCTGATAGAGTGGGCAGGTATGTGTATGTGTGTAAATATATGTATGTATGTGTATATGTTTGCCTGTGTGAGTCTGTTTGTACCCATCTGTGTAGTAGCCTCTGGAGTTCAGAAAAGGGTACAAAGTCCTCTGAAACTTGAGTCACAGGCAGTTGTTAGCTCTCAAGGGGGTGTCGGGTCTTCTGCAAGAACAGAAAGCACTCTTAAACCCTGATCCATCTCTCTAGTCCTCAGTCCTTCCCTTGACTTTAGCAACACTGTTAAGTATATATTGCTGGATAAGCTTTTAGAAGATGTGGAAAGAAAAAAAACCCTATGAACGTGCTATTGTTCCTTGTCTTCTTTAAAGTTTTAAGATGCTTTGTTTTTGTTTTATGGTTCTATGTTTTCTTTTCAGCTTTATGGGGAATATGAACTCATGTAATGTTTTGCTGTTTTGAATCAATATTATAATGTATAATTCTAGATTTTCTTTTATTTATAACTTTTTACTAAATTACTAAATTGATTTTATAAGTACTTTATGTTTAAATTGTGTGTGGGCTGAAAATGAACAGTTTTCCTCTCTGTTTTAGTATTCCTACAGAAAATTCAGGAACCAGTCCTGTATCTCCTAACACCCAAGACAAGTCAGTAGGACAGTCTCCTCTTAGATCTCCTTTGAAGCGCCAAGCCTCTGTGTGTTCCACCCGACTTGGTAGTACTAAGAGCCTCACTGCTGCTTTTTATGGAGACAAACAGCCTGTTACAGTTGGAGTCCAGTTTAGTAGTGATGTTTCTCGAAGTGATGAGAATGTGCTAGACTCACCAAAACAGAGGAGAAGTTTTGGTTCATTCCCATACACACCATCAGCTGACTCTAATTCATTTCATCAGTATCGGTCAATGGATTCCAGTATGTCAATGGCTGATAGTGAAGCCTACTTTTCTGCAGCTGAAGAGTTTGAGCCCATTAGTAGTGATGAAGGTCCTGGAACTTATCCTGGTAGAAAAAAGAAGAAAAAGCAAATGCAACAGATTGACTACAGTAGGGGTTCTATATATCACAGTGTAGAAGGGCCACTTACTGTCCATGGAGAAAGCATTACAGATCCCCGAACTCTTCCATTCAAAACTCATCCTTCCCAGGCTTCCTTTGTTTCTGCATTAGGTGGTGAAGATGAAGTCATAGAACATCTGTACATTGTGGAAGGTGAGAAAACAGGAGAGACTGAGCAGATCACGTCTCAACAGCCTGTGATGAGTTGCTATCAGACTTACCTTACTCAGTTTCAGGTAATTAACTGGTCTGTTAAACACCCTACCAACAAAAGAACCTCCAAGTCCTCATTGCATCGGCCCCTTGACCTAGATACTCCAACCAGTGAAGAAAGCTCATCATCATTTGAACAACTTTCTGTTCCGACATTTAAGGTACAAATCAAATCATTATTTCCTATTAACATACTTATATAGTAAAGTTTTCAGAACTACTGAGTCATTTTAGCTATCTTTCTAAAATATAGACTTTCTGTTGTAAATGACTGTTTAACAGTTAGGTTACAGGGGTTTTTATGAGTATTATAAATTTAAACAAATTGAATTGAAGATGGCTTAAGATTTCATACTGTTAATGTAGTAAATTAACATGTAGGCTAATCTACATTTCCAGTACTCCTAAGATTAGGATCAAATCTCCTCTGTGAGTTCATATTTCCTGTGTTTTAAAAATAAGAATTTGGGCCGGGTGATGGTGACATACGCCTTTAATCTCAGCACTCAAGAGATAAAGGCAGGCAGATCTCTTTGAGTTCGAGGCCAGCCTGGTCTACAAGAGCTAGTTC
>LOEQ01002136.1:38946-64569 GCA_001685075.1 Bramus lutescens | reverse complement strand
AAAAAAAAAAAGATTTTGGAGACGAGAGAGCTGGCTTTAGTGGTTAAGAGTGCATAATATTCTTCTAGAGGACTAGATTTCTATTTTCAGCACCCATGGTTGACTCAGAACCACCTGTAACTCAAGCTCTTGGGGATTCAGGTCTCTTTTGACCTTCACAGTCACCTTACTCATGCACACATATACACTGTCATAGGTATACACATAATTAAAAAGATATTTAAAAAATAAGATTTTGGAATTATTTGAATAATGATTTGGAATAATTTTCTATTGGTCCATAGCTTCTTCTGGTATTTCCAGTTCAACTCAGTTAATGATTGAACTATTATAATTTAGTATGAATGTGGTTTCTTAAATGATTTTAGAAAAGTCAAAAACATTTCAAAATATATTAGTCATAATAGTCAGTATGAAAATTCTTATCTTTAAACAATGTACTATAAGACAAAGTTTTATGATGTTAAAGGTATATAAAGTCTGTGGACCTAATGAACAGTGTTTGCTAATCTTTTTTTTTTGTGTGTGTATGTGTTTATTACATTTTTCTCCATCTTATTTTTGAGGGTAGACATCTCACTGAACTTGGAGATTGCCATTTTGGATAGACTAGTTGGCCAATGAACTCCCAGGATCTGCCTGTCTTCCACTACACTCATAATTAGGGTTGTGTAGGCACAAGCTTCCATGCCCATCTTATTACATGGGTACTAGGGACACAAACTTAGATCATGCAGCAACTATTTTTCCCATTGAACCGTTTTACCCAGCCAAGAGCATAGTATTTTAACTGAAAATTGAAGAAGGAGTCATTGATTATGAGAATCAGACTTAGGGCCTCTGGATTACAGGCAAAGACAGTGGTCATCTAAACTTTCATGTGTGTGGTTGGTTGATGTTTCACTGTGTCTTGTAGTTATACTAGGAGAAGTCTGAAATCAGCTCCAGAAAGAACTAACTCAGTGTAAAAAAGAACTCAAGGAGGAAAGACATTTGAAATTCTTATTTCAGTCATCTATCACTCTCATTCCACCCTCACAACTCTGTCACTTACTTAAATAAAGTATGAAGTTACCTGCTGTTGTACCCTATAAAGATTTGTCACTCCTATTGGTTTAATAAAACATTGATTGGCCAGTAGCCAAGTAGGAAGTATAGGTGAGGCGACCAGACTAGGAGAATTCTGGGAAGAGGAAAGGCTCAGTTTGCAGATGCCACCCAGATGCAGAGGAAGCAAGATGAAAATGCTGCACTGAGAAATGGTACCAAGCCACATGGCTAAACATAGATAAGAATTATGAATTAATTTAAGTTGTAAGAGCTAGTTAATAATAAGCCTAAAATAATAGGCCAAACAGTTTATAATTAATACAAGCATCTGTGTATTTTGTTGGGACTGAATGGCAGTGGTAACAGGCAGGACAGAAACTTCCATCTACAGTTACCCATTGAATATTTTCTGTTAAATATTTATATTGAATATGTTAAGATTACAATAGCAAGGTTACTTAGAATATTCACAAATATTGCTTATCATAAGGAGAAATAATTAAAATTTTAGACTTAAACAACATTTTATTCTATTCTAGGTCATCAAACAGGGACTCACTGCTAATTCTTTGCTAGACAGAGGGATGCAACTTTCAGGATCAACTTCAAAGTAAGATTTTTTTGTCTTATTTTAATTTTTAGACACAGCATCTTACTACGTTACCCAGCATGACCTTGAATTCTGGGGCTAAAGGAATCTTCCTGCCTTAGTCTTCAAGCAGCTAGGAGTAGAGGTGCCTTAAAATTGCATTTTTAAAGCTCAGAGTCATAGTCCTTCTTGATTATGAGATTAGTAGAGTTTATTCTTAGTAATAGCCATTTTGTACTTGATTTTAAGCTTACTTTAAGAATAAATTACCCCAAATAATTTTTTTGTGTAGGAGTAGATAAATATGTTTGCACATTTTAGGACAGGACTATCAAGTAAATACATATATAAAAATACTTTTTGTCATGTGATATAATTGGCATCTTTGGCCATTTTGCATTTTAGTACCTCATTTGGCCTGCTTTTGAACAGTGTTTAGATATGAAATATTAGTCTGTGAGATTTTTTTTCATTGAAATAAATATAGTTTAAATGTTTATGTACTTTAAAGAAGTTCCAACTTGTTTATATTCTTTTAAATATTTGATTTTCTGGTTAAACTTTACAGCACACCATATACTCCATTAGACAAGAAAATTGTTGATAATACAGATGATGAAACATTAACAGAAGAGTGGACCCTGGACCAGCCTGTTGCCCAGACCAAGACAACAGCCATTGTTGAAGTAAAAGGAACTGTTGATATTGTTCTGACTCCACTGGTAGCTGAAGCCTTAGACAGGTATTTGTCTAAAAATAGAACTACTGCCTTATAAAGTAACATATTTTACACAACATGTGAAAATGTGATAGTGTTCATTTAAGAGTTTATTAACTAGTTGTTTTGAGTAAAAATATAAGGTAAATATATTGGCATTGTTATAATAGTTACAATATATTTTGCCTTTTAAAATTGGACTAACAAGCATAAAACGATCAAATGCTTGTGAAGTAATTATTTCATATTCTTCCTAGTTAATTGAAGAGATAAAGGGAAAATAATAGTTATTCTGTGCTGTGAGGTGTGTGTAGTCTATTTAAGGAGATAAAATTGACACAAGTAAAAGCCAAAGTGAAACAAAATAGAATGCAAATTGTGTAGAAAATAAAGAAGTTCAGAAAAGACTCAGGACCAGTTTTCATGAAAATACTCCTTTTATTGGAGTACATAGTTTTCTCTGATAAATTGCCAAGATTCTTGTAAAGTATCATACTAATGAAGAATATAGGAAGTTGTCTGGGAGATTCGAAAAGACTTACTGGTTTAAAAATAACTCAGAAGCCAGGTATGGTGGCACATGTCTTTGTGCACAGCACTTGAGAGGCTGAAGGAGAATCATGACCTCGATGCCAATATGGGTAACTACAAACCAAGATCCTGTCTCAGAAAACAAAAATACCTACTCAGAATGTATTAGCAACCTAAGTAGAATACCTGTAATGTTAAACTATCTCTCCCCGCACACAAAATGGACAGTGGAGAGACTTTAGGACATTAAAATGTACAAGAATTCTTCACTTTTGGGGGTTGTGTGGACGTGGAGGTGAAATCATAGCAACAAAATAAATAAATAAATAAAATAGATAAATGGTATTACAACAAATTAAAAGTTTTAGCAGACACGAAACAGTTCACAGAATTGGAGAAAATATTTATAAATCAAATATTTGACAAAGGGTGGATATTTAGAATATATTAGGAATACCAAAAATCTTTTAGCAATATTTTAAAAAATTAAATAAATTAAATGTAGATAGTAGACCTAAGTAGACATTTCTTAGCATTGATGTATAAATGCCAACAAGTATATGAAAAAATTACTAATCCCTGAGGAAATGCCAATTAAAACTATAGTGAGATACTGCCTCACCCCAGCAAGAATGACCATTATAAAAAGGAAAGGGGGCTGTTGTATATTGTTTATGGAAATGTAGGTTAATACAGCTCTGTATTGAAGTTCCTCACAAGCAAAAGACAACACTACTATGATTCAGCAACCCTATTAGTGGGGTCTATATGCAAAGAAAATGAAAGTAGTATGTTGAAGAAACATCTTCCTTCTATGTGCACCAACACTCTTTACGGTAACTAAGAATGGAAATGACCCATATCCACTAACAGAATTTGTTACATTTGCATTGTGGAATAGTGTTTAGCCATAAGACAATTGAATCGATCCTGTAATTTGTGACAATATGAATGGATCTGAATGTCAGTAGGTTAAATCAAATAAGCCAGGCAGAGACAAATTTTACATGAATTACTTTATATGAATCTGAAACAGTTTAGTCTCTGAATTTTAATGATAGAATAGTGATTACGAGAGTCTAGTTGGAGAGAGAAGGGGCAGAGGAATGTTGATTGACTGGTACTGAGTTACAGTTAGAAGCTCTGATATGCACAGAAGAAGGGATTTTTAAAGTTTTCTCCTTTAATAAATGAGATTCATAGTATGTACATAGTAACTTGTTAGTATGTACAATCCTAATATTTTTATATATCAGGCAAGAATAAATTAAAAAACCAAGTTTCAGATATTAGTGTAAGGTGGAAGTCTGTAGAAAATGTTGAACATTGTGGTGGGGGCAAATGTTCCTGCCCAATATCAGGGTTTTGGGAGTGATGGTAGGTCTAAAAATTTCAGTAATATTTTCCCTGTAGAATTTCTAAAGATATAATTGAGGATTTTGCATTTATTTAAGAACTGTAAATATTCAGATGGTGGTAAGTTTCACTGCCTGATATAATAGTAAATGAAATTTTAATTTTTCATTGTTCTTTTTCTTTCATCAGATATATTGAAGCTATGGTTCATTGTTCTAGTACCCGGCACCCAGCTGCAATTGTAGATGATCTTCATACTAAAGTCCTTAGAGAAGCTGTCCAAAATAGTAAGACTACCTTCTCAGAAAATGTAAGACGTTTTTGATTCAATGGGCATAGCAAGTTGAATATTCACCATGTGTCAGAATCTGCCAACTTGAAAAACTTGAATGCTTCAAATTTTATCAATAAGTTCAATTGAAATGTACCACAAATAACTACTGTGGATTAAGTAGTACTACTTAAAAATCATAGCTTTATTTTTTTTCTTTTATTTTGAAAGTAGCTTAGTTCTAAATATTTTTAAAGAAGCCTTGTCCTTAAATGGTGAAAACGATTTTAAGATTTATTTTGTTTTAAATTTGTGATACTCAGAAAGAGCAGTATATGTCCATAAATGCTGAGCATTTCTCCATCCCTGTGGTAAACATTCTTTAGAATTAATATTTTAGTGCTTTAAGAACCAAAAATACACATGTTTTTAACTTCCTTTTATTTTTATGTTGTTTCTTGTTCACCTCAGTGACTTGAGTTACACTCTCTCCTGTTACACTTCTGCTGTTATTCTGGCTGTGACACCAGTTGCTTAGCAGTCACAGTGTGGTGCTCTTTTGATGATTCTGTATCACATGTAGATTAGTACCAAGTAGATGTGAAAGTGAGCCTGAGTATTTCTGGTAGAGTAGAGCAGTAAGAGCAGTATTAAAAAAGGAAATTTGATTTATTCCCTGTCAATAAGGAGCCAGTTGGCAGAAATAAAGTCAGCCTTCAAGACTGTAGAGTTCAGTTTGCCTAAAATTAATAATAATAAGAATAGTAATAATAACATTATAAATATATACTATTGCCATCTTTGTTTCTCCATAGGTGGATTTAATTTTATTGTATAATATTTTTTCAGAATGACAAGCTGGTCTATTTGCCAGCTTTTGCTTGCATTTCAAGATTAAGTTTTAGGATAGTTGATGTCATATAGACTGGGGAAGTGTAACAATATAGTGAATACACATGGCGGTGTGGATGCTATATAACCTACGAAATGTCTGGAGAATAATTTCTACTCAATCCTTTCAGTTGTCCCCTAAGCAAGATGTTCGAGGAACAAAAACTGAGCAACCTGTGATAGGAACAACTAACCAGGGGCAAATTCAGACAAATGTTACAACAAAGCAAGATACAACAAAGCAAGATAATGTGACAATTAAAGGTCTGCAGGCTAATGTGAGCATACCAAAGGTAACATTAAGCTTTTCAGAAACATTTCCCTGATATAGGAGAGCATATTTGATATGTTTTATCTTTTACTTTCAAAGGGAATATTAGTCAAATACTTTGCAGTATCAAATAATATATTCCTTTTCCTTAGTAAATATTTCGTAAAATGTTTCATATCCATCCAATAAAAATTAAATTGTGTCCTTTTTTGAGAATTTCATGCATGCATGCATATATACTGTGTTTTAATCAAGTCCTCCTCAATTCCTTCTCCTTGAACTCCTCTCCATCCTGCACTACTACCTTTCCTTCCAGATTTCATGTGTGTGCTCTTTTTCTAAACCCACTGTGCAAACAGTTAGTTCTGTCAGTGTGTTCACAACTCTCAGGGGCTATATTCTTGAAAGCTGACACTCCCATAGCAGCCGTCAGTTAACTAGAGCCTTTCAGATTAGGGTTAGGATTTTGTTGAACCCTTATTTATGCTGGGATTTTGGCTAGTTTGATTTCTTTGTTGTTGTTTTAGTGTTATTTTTTTATTGTAAAAATCTTTTTCATTTGTATATTTAATCATATTTTTTGCTTCCCTAATTTATCCCAGATTGCTCCCCACCACCCTACCTACTCAATTCATGTTCTTTTTTCCTTTCTCTTTTTAAGATATGTATATATATGTGTATATATATATATACATTTAAAAACAAAATGGATATTAAAATAAACAAGCAAAATACAAAAGTCAAAAAATGCCTAACCAAAGCAAAATGAGACAGAAAGTCCATAAACATATCATTAAGCTCATTTTTTGTTTGGTCAACTACTGGGTATGGAGCCTGACCTAATAATATATGGTTAATATACCCAGTGAAACTTCATTTGAGAAAACAGGTTTTTCCTTAGCCAATGGATATCAGCTTTTGGTTATGGGTAGGGGCTTATGTCCCCTTCTCCCTCTTAGTGCTAGTCACATCTGGCTCTTATTTGTATGGGTGGTCTTATGTTTGCTGCCACTGTGAGTTCATATATCCATCAGTCCTGCTGTGTCTGGAAGACCATGTTTCCTTGGAGTCAGTCATCAACTCTGACTCTTGTAATCTTTCCATTTCCTCTTTTTCATAGATCATTGAGAGAAAGGGTTCACTGAAGATATCCCATTTAGGACCTTGTGCTCCAAAAGCTCTTGACTCTTTACACATTGTCTAGTTGCAGGTCTCTGTGTTAATCACCATCAAGAAGAAGCTTCTCTGAGAGGGGTTAAGTGAACCACTGATCTATGGGTATAACAATTTGTCATTAGGAGTCATTTTTCCTTTTGAAGCTCCAATTTATGGACATAGCAGTATGCTATTAGGAGGTATTTTATTGCTATGTTCCTTTAGCAGAATAATAGGGTTTTCTCATAGTCCCATGACTAGTCCTTATCTAGTAGTCTGTCTGTCTAGTAGTCCTTATCTAGATCAGGTTCTTGGTCCTGTTAACATTATTGGGTGTGGATTCCGTCTCATGGAGTGGGCTTTAAATTCAATGAGAAAGTGATTCGTTACTCCCATAACATTTGTACCACCATTGCAACAATTCATCTTGCAGGCATATCATTGTTGTAAGTTGCCTAGAAATATTGATGATTGCCTTTTTCCAGTAGTGTGCAGAGTACCTGCCAGTATCATAAATGCTAGGGTTAGCTTGTCTTATGCATAAAGTCATATCCTTTGCTAGTTTTGTGCAATGTCTGCTTATATCTAAAATAAAGTTTCACAGAAGTTATCCACCACTTTTGGCTCTTAACATCTCTCCTCCCTTTTTTACTCACTGATTCCTGAGACTTGAGGATGAGGGAGAGACATAAATGTTCTATTTCTGAATGAGTACTCTAACTCTCTACATGTTGACAAGTTGTGAGTTTCTTTATTGCCATATACTACAAAAGAAACATATCTGTATTTTTCTTTAAAAGCATAGTCAACCACACTCTAGTGGGAGAATACTCATCCACAAATATTTTGGCAGCACAGACTGGTCTTGAAGGATCTTAAAAAAAAAAAAAGACACAAAATTGAGTTGGTAGAGAAGGAAATGAGAAGAATACAATCCAAACTTGATACTAATAAAAGAGAAACAGCTTCTTTAATGAGTGTTGAGGGATGATGCACTAATGTATGTATGAGTATAAACATATACTTGTGAAAAAAGTTATTAATAATTTGTCCATTTAGCAGAACAATATTCGTAGATTTTCCCTAGATTCTATGACCTACCTAGCCACTGGTTCTTGGTCCAGTTATAATTCCAGACATGAATTCTATCAAGATCAAGTCTTAAATTCAATCAGAAAGTGTTGATTACTTGCATAACGTTTTTGCCACTATTGTTTGCACTAGTGAACATATTTAGCAGGAATTATGGCTGTTTTGAGAACTTAGAAGTTTCTTCTTCATTACCCTCAGATATGTCTATGTATTATTATTAGGTTCTTTTTTGTTTTTATTTGTGATTTAGGTATAAAATATGCTTTTTAACTTTTCAATTCTGAAATATGTGACATTTGTGTGTTAGGTTAACTTATGCTTGTTACAAGCCTCAGTGGAAGAATCTCCAGCCTCAGTTCCTAGTAGAAGTGTGACTCATGTTTCCCTGGTGGCTTTGTGTTTTGACAGAATTGCTACACAAGTTCGTATGAACAGGTAAAAATATTTTAATAATGTAAGCCATGATTTTTTGTTGGATGTTAAAAACATTAATTTTCTTAATTGTTCATAATTATTTTTAAGAAACACTTAGGTAATATTATTATTATTGGTTTAATTTAGACAGTGTTCTTTTTAAACAACTTAGTTAAATGTTTTTATTGGACTACATTATCTAAATGTTAACCATTGTGTTTTTTCTGTTTTCATTAAGAGGTGTGGTTGAAGAGACTTCAAATAATGTAGACCCTAGTAAAACATCAAATTTTGATAGATATATTCATGCCAGCAAGATGCAGCCACAGTCATCTGGGTCACTTAGATCAAATGCTGGAGCAGAGAAAGGCAAAGAAATTGCTGCCAAGTTGAATATCCATCGAGTCCATGGACAACTTAGAGGTCTTGATACTACAGGTAGGCTTCAAAATATTTGTGTTTCTTTGGCATTTGTAAATGTGTCATTTTCCAAAATAGAATATTTTCCTATGAATAGTGCAGCAATTTGACTTTGTAATGAAGAGAAAGGTGCTTCTACATATGAGGTATTTAACTATTCCATACTTATATTGTTTGTAGAGTGGAAAGCAAAGTAAGTTTTAGGACTTAAATTAGAATTTTTTTCTTTTAATTTCTATTTCTTGCTCATAGAACAGAGAACATCATATATAGGGCTTTTTAAAAATTAAAATTGTGAGGATTATTAAAAGGAACTAATTATAATATTAATCTAGAGTAAGTTTTTCCTTAATATCCCTAGAAAACTGAAAGAAAAGTAGAGCTGTTACATACCATTTCAGTGGTTTTTATGTGTTTTTTTTTTGAATTTTGTTTGTTTTTGGAACTCTAGTGCCTTTTAGAAATTTAAAAAAAAATCTCAGAATATCAGATTGAATTTCAAAAATTTTGTTTGTTAGTCTCCCAAAATCCGTATGTTGGTCATACAACCAATCCCAAATGAACAAATGGTTTTATCAGTCTGTTCCCTTTCTTGTGGGTTCTGTAGGTGTCATGATTCCTGTCTGTGTTCTAGGTCAGTGTAACTGTTCTTCCTGTCTCAGGGTTTGTCTTAATTAGGGTTTCTGTGACCGCGATGAAATACTTTGATGAAAAAGGTTAAGGAAGGAAGGGTTTATTTGGTTTACTCTTTGACATCACAGTCCATCAGCAAAGGAAGCCAGAACAGGACACTCAAACAGGGCTGGAACCTGGAGGCAGGAGCTGATTAGAAGCTGTGGAGGAGTGATGCTTACTGGCTTGTTCTTCATGGCTTGCCTACAACTCAATCTTGTAGAGACATTTTCTTAATTGAGGTTCCCTCCTCTCAGATGACTTTAGCTTGTATCAAGCTGGCATAAAAGTATTCAGCAAAGGGCTTATTTCATCATTCTGTGTATAAAGTCACAGCATCTGACCTGAGACTTTCAAGAGATTTTTTTTTTTATAACTACCTGCTAACTATAGTCCCAAAATTGGGTCAAAACAGTAGTTTGAGTTTTAAAATTTCTGTAGATTGCAATGGTGATCAATTTGCACTTATGTATTATGCCAGAACATAAGCATTACATTATATAACTTGAAACCCACCATTCGGAATAAAAACTCATTGTAAACAAAACTCGCCATGAATTTCCAAGGTACATTTGCATAAAAATGCTGAACAAATGTAAATGTTTATACATATGCTTGCGATTCTGTTTCATGGCATTTGATAGCTACAGAGAGATGAGGTAGGCTTCTGACTGCAGTGCTTTCCATTAGGTTTGCTTTCATATCTACAGCAGTAGATTGATTACTCAGGAAATTAAATAAGTTTCTCACCTTATACCCACACTTAAAAGTAAGTTCAAGATATTTAAATAGAAATGCAAGTAATTAAATAATCATAAAAATTTGGGAAATGAGGGTACATTTTACTTCATTGCATCTGTAAGCAATAAATTCATAGCAATGTTTAATACATTACAATTATTTAAAATGTTAGTATAAAGCAGTCTTTTAGTAAAAGTTAACACTTTTCCTAGGAAATAATGTTTTTCCTCAGGCCACATAATTGAAATAATTTTGTTGTAAATGATGAAGCTTTTTAAAGTACTTCACCACAAAGCTGGATTATGTAGGAATTTGTTACCTTTGTTGACAGGATACTCTGATTTTTTTAAAATAAATTGATAAATTCATTGTTAATCTGGAATTTCTTTACATCATTGTAGATAGCATTTTTTTAAGTTTTATTTTTCTGTCTTTGTAGAATACTAATACACCTTTTTAGGATAACCATTGTGAGTGATTTATCTTCTCAAATATTAATATCTGTATTTTTTCTTTAAAAAAATAGTTCATTGTGCTCTCTCAATAATAGACATCGGGACCTGTGCCATCACTGCCATTCCCTTTGAGAAGTCCAAAGTTTTATTTACTCTTGAAGAATTGGATGAATTTACTTTTGTAGATGAGACAGATCAGCATGCTATCCCAGATGTAACACGGATAGGTCCCAGTCAAGAAAAATGGGGCTGGATAATGTTTGAATGTGGACTTGAAAATTTAACTATAAAAGGTAAGCTTTTTTTTTTTTAATTCCTGAGTTCTGCTGAAGTGGGTGCAGTTCAGTCCCACATTGCTGAAATGTATTTAACGTTGTTACTTGTAGCAACCTGAATCAACATAATACAGCAAAAATTGCGATGCCTGATATTACCTACAAGAGGTGGATTGCTCCCAGTTATACCAGTGATATTTCCTTCCACAGCTAGAGAGACAGTTCCTCTTTTCCAAACCTTGGGACCTCACAGCACAGCAGGATTTAGAAATTTCTGAGTTCACTGGAGTATCCCATTCTTTTCAGAGTTTAGAGCTTTGCCATGTAATAAGTAAATATTTTATGTAAATTCTTCATTTACTGAAAACTACTTATTTATACTTGTTTCTTATGTAAGATAGAAGGGGAGGAAAGGAAGAGAGTAAGTCGTGTGGTTATGAATAATGCTTTAAAGTAGGAAAGTTGAGTTGAATAAGACTTTCAGGTTTAGTCTCATGTTACACAATAACTTGAAATACTAGTGAGGCACTCATACATAGCTTTCTTAGATAAGGGCAAAGGCTAGTGAGGAAAAACATGGTCTTGATGAAGTTATTATATACAGGTATTTTATAGTACAGCAGTAAAACACATATCCGCTCTTTTTCTAACAGATAACTCCCTTCATTTTTATAGGAGGAAGACAGTCTGGGGCAGTTTTATATAACAGTTTTGGAATTATGGGTAAGACTAATGTCACAGAAAGGGGTGGCGTGCTGACATCCAATAATTCTTCTGATTCTCCTACGGGCAGCGGCTACAATACTGATGTCTCTGATGATAACCTTCCGTGTGACCGAGCCAGTCCATCCTCTGACATAAATGGAAACTCAGTCTCAGATGAACAAGTTGGTGAATTTCTAATGATACTAGTAGTTTGGAATTAGGGAACTACACAGTCAATTCAGAATCAATTTCTAGATCATATCTCCTCGTCGTTTCCTTTTTGGGAGTTATTACATTTTTCTGAATATACCATGGCTAGAGTATAGTTAGGTATAGGAATATATACCTGTGGTGCATATTCCTGACCATTATAGTATTATTTAGCACAGTACTCAGTTTATGTTATGTGTTTAATAAAATTTTGTTAAATAAATGAATTTATAGAATTTAAGGAAAGTAAGTTTGATTAATTAATTAGGTTTTGATTATTTTAAAAGTCATTTTAATACTTGTTATTGGTGATATTTTATGTGGATAATAAATATTTCTATTATCTGCTTTTTATATAGTATTTTAAGTAATGCCTTATATTCAATTTATTATTTTTAATGTAGTAGAATTTAATTGTTATGCATATGATAACAACAAAAGTATTTAAAATTCTGTATTGTGGAGGTTGGGTCACTAACTGCTTGATGACCTTGGACAAGCAAGTTTTTTAGCTTTTCCTGTTTTTTTTTTTGTTTTTTGTTTTTTTAGTTGTAATAGTGTAGTAAGTAATGCCATTGGCTTTGTAGAATTTTGAACATTGAAACAATACCATATACGAAAAACTTTATTCAAGTGTCTAGTTCTAGTAAGAATTAGTGAATGTATATGCAAACATACATACATTTCTGAGAGTATACAAAAAAAGCTTAAGAAAACACCCTTTCATTGAGAAATAGGTTGTGCCTATTTAGTAGTCATGGTTATACTCACCTCTGAACCCCATTTTCTGAGGATTCTTTATTTGTGTTTCTCTGTGTATGAGAAACAGATGTGAGTGTGTGGGTATAGGCATGTCATAGCCTACATGTGGAGATCAGAGACAACCTTTGGAGGTCAGCTGTCACCTTCTACCTGAGACAGGTTTCCTCAGTGCTGTGGAAACCAGGTTGACTGGTCTTGGAGCACCATGAGATTCTCCTTTCACCACCACCTTTATTCCCCTGTAAGAACACTGAAATTACAGACATGTGGTACTGTTTGGAGGGTGTGTGTTTTTTGTTTTAATGTTCTGATTATCCGAACTCAGGTTATCAGGCTTGCTGGGCAAATGCTGTCACTCAGCAATCCATCTACCCAGCTCCTTATTTGTTTGGTCCATAGTTGGAGAGTTAATCAATTTCCAGAACAGCCTGATGGCTCAACAGGTCAAGCCAATTGCTAGGTGGCATGATTGGCAAACAAAATTCGATTTCCTGAATCATCATAAAAGTGGTAGGAGAAAACTGACTCCACAGAGTTGTCCTCTGATCTCCATATTTGCACCATGGTACTCTTGTACCCACACTTAACACTTCATGCTCACACCCCCACACAATAATAATAAATTAAATTTTAAATTAATTAGTTTTCTTATTCTTCAGAACTGTTTGGTGGATTGAGTTAAGAGTTTTAATGAAGGAAATGAGACATGTGGCTGTGTACTAAAGAATTATTTCAGTGTTCTTTCCCTCTCATCTATTGCAAAACTTCCCATAATATTTTTTAAAGATTTATCTATTTTTGTTTTACGTGGGAGAGTGTTTTGTGCATTTGTATCGGTGCATCACTTGTGTACCTGGTGCCCACTAAGACCAGAGGAGGGTTAGGAACCCTACAAACAGGAGCGAGGACAGTTGTGAGCCACCTTGTGGGGACTGGAAACAGCCCACCTCCAACTGGTGCTTTTAACTGCTCTTCAGCCTCCCTTCACAGAATTTTAAGGGCCTTTCTCCCAGATCCTGTACTATGTGGAGTCCCTCCCCTCCCCTCCCCTCTCTTCTTCCCTTTCTTTTTCCTTTTTTCTTTTCTTTCTTTCTTCTTCTTCTTCTTCTTTTTTTTTTTCTGGCACGGGTTTCTCTGTAGCTTTGGGGCCTGTTCTGGAACTAGCTCTTGTAGACCAGGCTGGCCTGGAACTGGAACTCAAAGCAATCCGCTTGCCTCTGCCTCCCAAATGCTGGGATTAAAGGCATGTGCCACCACAGCCCTGCCTATGTGGATTTTCTAACAATTTATCCAAGTTTTGTGTTTTCTTTTCCTGTTTCTTTGTGGAATTGTTTCTCTTCAAATGTGGGTGTTCCCTGGAAGTTGTATTTGTGGCACCAATTTCCTCTTGTGTTTGTCTGTTCCCTGACTCATTGCTAGTTCTATTATATAGCAACACTTTCCCATGCTTCTTTCACAGAACTCCTAAATCATGTCATGACATTTATGCATGATGTTTAAGTATGCCATGACTCCAGAGACAGTTCAGTCTACAATCATTTGCTTGACCATGCACATTGCTGCAGTAATAATGCACAAGTTTCCCTGCTTTGTTCAGATGTCAGGTTCTATGTTTTTATACACCCAAGTGCCTGGCTCATAGCTCCTTGAGAAAATCAGTGTTTCAAATTTATTTATTATGTTTTGTGATGCTGAGGATTTAGTTCAGGATATTGTAACATGCTTTGCAAGAGTGAACTATACCAGTTAGCTGCTTCCCAAGCCTTGGAGGTTTCTTTTTGTTGTTGCTGTTTTGTTTCTGTTTTTCAGGATAGGCTATGTTGCCTAGACTAGTATTGACATCCTGGGCTTTTAAAAGATTCTCTTGTTTCAGCCTCCTGAATATCTAGGACCCTAGGTTTAGATTTCTTTTGCAAAGAAAAGTATATGGGGTCTAGTAAGATAACTCAGCAAGCAAAAGCATTTGCTGTCTTGCTGCAAGTCTGATGGATGACCTGGGCTGAGATCCTAAGCAGAAGGCTACTTTGAGCAGTAGCCACAGATCAAGGGTTTATGTAAAGGTGTAGTCTGTTAAGCCTGATGAATGAAAAAGTTTTGTGTTTAAAGTGCTAGTAAGCCTGTGCTGTGGTTTCGCAGAATCAATACATATTTAAGTTGTGCCTTTTTTTTTTGATATAGGATGAAGGAGTTGAATCTGATGATTTGAAAAAAGATCTACCTCTAATGCCACCACCTCCAGATTCATGTAGCATGAAATTAACTATTAAAGAAATTTGGTTTAGTTTTGCAGCACCCACCAATGTGAGATCTCCTACACATGCATTTTCTAGGTAAAAAATTTCAAAATGTAGTTTTGTCCATTGACAGTTTGTCCTTATTTTAGACAGCATGCTATTCTGTTTCATGTACTTACTGAAATAATTTCTGCCATGTCTAATACTGTGTGGGTGCTAAAATGGCTATTCTTCCTATCTTTCTCACTGGATACTTTCTTTAGACATTGTGTATTCTCTACTTAGCCCAATTTCTTTCCTAGTATTTTAGCTGTATTTACTTGTCTTTCTGTCTGAAAACTTTTGTTTTATTCTTCATTTCAGACATGTTTTCCCCTTTTTCCTTTACAAGTGTCCATTTCTTATTTATAAGTTCATAGCTTGTTAGTGACTAAAAAGAAAAATATTGCCTGAGTAAAATAATAGTAAATGCTATAGATATAGATGATTGTTTGAAAATTTGATTAAGTTTGATCTTATAATTTTTTTTATTTATTTTAAAAGGCAGCTGAACCTTTTAAGCACTGCAACCCCAGCTGTTGGTGCATGGCTTGTTCCCATTGATCAACTCAAGTCATCTTTAAACAAATTAGAGACTGAGGGAACCTTGAGAATTTGTGCTGTTATGGGATGCATAATGACAGAAGCATTAGAGGTGTGTCTTTTAATCATATAAGGTATCAGACATGCTTGATTACTGAAAATTATTCACTTCCATAATAGTGGAAGGTACCAGGTCTACAGATTATTAATTACTAGATATCTTTGATTTTAGGATCTCTTATAATTCTAAGTCTTTTGTTTTTGTTTGGTTTTCAGAATAAAAGTGTACATTTCCCTTTAAGAAGTAAATACAATAGACTTACAAAAGTTGCTCGCTTTCTCCAAGAAAATCCTTCATGTTTACTGTGTAATATTCTACATCACTACCTCCACCAAGCAAATTACTCCATCATTGATGATGCCACAATGGTTAGTATTTTAAATTTTTTGTTTGTTGAGATAGAGTTTCTTTGTGTAGGTCCTGAAACTTGCTTTATAGAGCAGGCTGGCTGCAAACTCTCAGAGATCCACCTCTCTCCCCCTCCTGAGTGTTGAGATTAAAGGCATGTGCCACCACACCTGATTGGTAAGTACTACCTTTAAGGAAACTGTTATTCTGTAGCAATAGTACTGATGGACAGGTTGAGAAATTTGGTTAGAAATACAGGTCAGTAGATAACATTGTGCTCTGATTGACACTCTCAGAGTGACCTATATAAAGGTGTTAGTAGAAGCTGTCAACATAGATAAGATTTCTCAGCTTGATAGATTATGAGAAATGGTCAAAGTCTGAATTCTGAAAAACTTTAAGAAAGTTAGAGAGGTTGGATAAAGCTAGGCGGAGTACTAAGAAGGGATAGAATATAGAAAGAACTGAGACAGTTGTATCTTTAAAGCTGAAAGCATAAGTTTCAAGCCAGGAAATAATCCCTAAAGTCATGATGGTTTAATAAAGTAAAGAGTGCTTAATCATAGAGTGGAGACTATATAATTGAACAACTCATCCTTGCCCTTAGAAAAGCAAATGGCAAATTGGGATTGGGATTTTAGAAGTTTGAGAGCATTGCTTGTCTCCTCTAGGCTTCTGGGTAGTAGAGCATATGCAACAATATTTAGCCAAATTAGACACCTATGTATCAGTACTGTTCATGGCTAGCCATACCTTTCACCAAGCGTGTAAAGAATCTATGGTAAGTGATAGGTTTTAAAAAGATGTTTATATCTGAGCCTGAAATAGCACTTTCTCCTTTCTAGGAATTGAAGACAACGTTGTACATTGTAAGCCTGACATACCTAGCCTAGTTGTGGTCAGAGAAATTAGAACAGAGAGACTTGAGGCATTAACTCTGAGGGGATGCTCTACAAAATGTGAAAGGAAGAGGTGCAGATGGCACTGTGCCTGGACAGGAAAGAGAAGGCCTGATGTTCTCAGAAAGTGGGTGTAGGGTTCTTTGGCCATCTATGTCAGTGTGAGGAATTTCAGAAAAGAAGAATTGAGAAGAATTTACAGTTTTTTTTAGGCTACAGCAAAAATAGGAAAGAAGCTAAAGTTTCTTGTAGTCATCTTCATTGTTAATTTTCAAGATAGTTACAAATCCATTTAATTTGTAGCAATTAATTTTAACATTTAAATAGTAGAGATACTTGATAGATTGATAATCTTTGCAGTGAATAATCAGTGAATAATTTTATTTCTTTTTATCTTAGTGAATCATCTGAATAGTTGAGAATAAATTTTGAGTCTTAATTTGGGCCAAAATAATAAAGTCTATTAAATGGTTCTTTAAACAAAACAACAACTTTTGTCTCCAGTGTTTAGTGTCATATTCACCTGAAGCAGTCATAGTGCCTTATATATGCAATGCTGTGTTTAGAGCTTGGGTTCTGTATCAGTCTATTTTTTATTACTTTAATCAGATACGTGGGACTGGTAATTTATGAACAAAGTATCAGTGTGGCTCTGGTGAGGACGATAATCCCTTAATAGTGGCTTCATGTTGTGTATGTGTCTGTGTATGTGTGTGTGTGTGTGAGAGAGAGAGAGAGAGAGAGAGAGAGATCATCAAGATATCAAGACCATATGCCAAGTCAGGAAGCCAGAAGCTGGTGAAGTGGTGGCCTTGCTCTTTAATAACAGCCCGTGTACAGACTCTCCAGGTCTCACCAAAACTGCTATAATGAATTCTGACGCCACTGTCATCAGCGATTGCCACTAGATCCCCTCTTAAAGATTTTGCCCCTTTCCAAATACATTGCTACACTGAAACCCAAACTTTTGAAGCCCATAAACCCTCAAGGGACATTCTCAATATATGTGTAGCTGTAAAAGGTTTTATTATCAACTTGAAATACTGAGTATTGTTGAACAAATTATCTAAATTCTAAATTTTAGTTTCTTCTTCTCTAAGTCGTTATTTTGAGATTCAAATAAGTTTTTCATTGTTATTGCAGAGTGATGGGCTTCCTGCATTGGTAACCTTAAAGAAAGGATTAGTTGCTTTGGCACGGCAGTGGATGAAGTTCATTGTGGTGACACCTGCCTTTAAAGTAGTTAACTTACACCGACCAGCTCAGCCACTGAAACCTCCAGCTGCTATGGACCAGGAGCATGAAGATGGACTTGGCCTGGATAATGGAGGTGGTCTTCAAAGTGATACCAGTGCTGATGGTGCAGAATTTGAGTTTGATGCAGGTAAATTTAGAGTACTTTTCTTTACTCAGTGTAATAACTATGTGGGTTTTTGGAGGATGTGGGGCATATTGGGTATGTGCATCTTGTAGGAATAGCTTCATATGGATAATGTGCCTCTTTAAAGACACCAATCAAGACCTTTTTCCTATAGTTATTAGCAAATTATTAATAGAAGCAAATCCTAGCTGTACATAGTTGGTCATATGGTATTAATTTTAATAATTTTTGTCTCAAATTTGAAAATGCTGTGGGTTTAACTATGCAGTTTTATAAACCCACATTCACAATAACTTTGGAATCTTATCATTAAACAAGTTTTATGATTTGTGTTTGTGAGATACAGTATACTGATGATCTGTACAGTAGAGACAGCTTTTATAGCAAACCTACCTATCTTTTAACATTGTATTTGTCCCATCTGATTTTAACCAAGTTGTATCTACTACTTGTTACATATATTTGATCTTTAAGTAAATTTGGAAGCCTCAGCTGAGCATGCAGTTCTGTAAATAAAATGTGTTGCATCTGAACAAGGTGGATGCTTTTGAAATGTATGTTTGTATTTTAACTTTTTGCCAAAGGTTAATTTTTTATTATGATGATAGATTGTCTTACACTGTTTTGACAAAGAATTAAAAGTAGGGGAAAAGGGTAGTCCCAAATTTAGCGCTTTAATATAGCTTAATTTAAAAGAATTTACTTTTATTAAATCCATTATAAAAAGTAGCCTAAATTTTATTGCTTATTATCCAGACTTTATTAAGCACAGAGCTTGAATTAGGCTTTCCCTTTCTAGTTACTCCTGGTACCTGTATTCATTTGTGTCACTCTGGATATTCTTGAGAGTAATTGAGTTGGGTCTTGGTCACTAACTATATCAGTGGATAGCGTAAACTCAGATTAAAGTTGGAGAGTAAGGAAACAAGAATAAACAAATTTAAAAATTTATAGTTTTCAGCTTATAAATATGGATTGTAATTATACAGATCAGGATGTTGGTTGATTTTTTTTTTCAAAAATGTGTGGTCAAATATATATATATATATATAACTCTTATTTAATCATTTTAGCCACAATCAGTGAACACACAATGCTTCTAGAAGGAACAGCTAACCGGCCACCACCTGGGAGCTCTGGACCTGTCACTGGAGCAGAAATAATGAGGAAGCTTTCTAAAACTCATACCCATAGTGACTCTGCGTTAAAAATAAAGGTACAGTATTGCTGGTTTTGATTAGAGTTTAAAACTTACATCATAAACTTGATTTTTTGATTTCAGTATTAAATATATTAGATGCCTACTCTAAATATTCCAATAGTATATGTTGAAATTAATTTGGCTAATAACTTTTTTTTTAGTGCATGCACTGCTCCTCCTGCATGTACACCTCTGTGCCAGAAGAAGGTACCAGATCTCATGACAGATTGTTATGAGCCATTACGTGGTTGCTGGGAATTGAACTCAGGACCTCTGGAAGAGCTGCCAGTGCTCTTAGGCTCCAAGTCCTCTCTCCAGCCCCCTTGGCTAATAACTTTTAATGTATGTATTTCCATGAAAATTGTATCATCATCAATATTTAATACTTAAAGACTACTAAACCTTTGTGTTCTTTTATCTTATTGAATATTATATGCAATAAAATTCAATACTAAAAATGTTGATAATCTAGTCATTTCATTTTTAGTGAGAAACCTTATAGGCTGTATATTGTTGATTGCAAAGCTTAGGTTGGGTTTTTACAAATTATGATCTTAATGTACACTCCGTTATTTTAGCAAGTTTAAAGAATGTTTGATAAAAGGAACAATATAACCAGGTGAGTAGACTAGCATATGGAGCAATAACTTTATTTTAATCCTGCTCTGCACCTTGAAAAATTACTGACTGAATTGTGCATCTTTATTTGTAAAGTAGGGATTTTGACAGCGACCTCCTTTGAAGCATTGTGGTAAAAAATAACTGAATTTAGACATGATAAGTGTATCTGATATTTTGCATTGTTATGGTTTTTTTGGTTGTTAGTGTGCTTTTCTAAGAATTGAAAATGCTAGTTAATAAGTTTACTTTTACTCAAAGTCTGCATGTAGATGTATAATGACAAATTAGTTTTGACATTAAAATATTAAATTTCTAAATAAAAATTATAAAAATACGTATAAAAAGGGCTCCCAAATAAACAACAGCAGAAGCTTTTCCTAATCACTAAGAAAAAGACAAGATACTAAAATGAAAAGTTAAAAAATAGGTAAAGACATAAAATATGTCACAAGATATATATACACATATGAAGATATATTCTTATAAAAAGTATAAAACAAAATGACATTTTTGTTTTTGTCTATAAGATTATAATACAAAAAATTTTTAATTTGTAGGTGAAAATATAAGAATACAGTCCTTCTCACGCAATATTAGAATATTGTTATATGACAAACCTTGTTCTGGGGAGACAGTGTGGCAGTTATATGTGAAAAGTTAACATCTATCCATGTCAATGACTATTCATTTTTGAAGTGGTCATAATTGATCATACAGATCCTACAGCTTTCTCTTGGCAACACTAAATGGGAATATAATGGATATGTCATAAAAGAATTCAACAGAAGAGGGCTAATAAAATATGCCTATCACAAAACCTTTCCAAAAAGGGGGTAGGTCTTTGTGCAGCTGTAGATGTTACTGAAGTTAAATTGATTGATAACAGTATAGTTGTGTGTGTTTGTGTGTGTGTGTGTGTGTGTGTGTGTGTGTGTGTGTGTAAGTGAGTGAGTAACTTTTCTATTACTGTAGATGTAGAAACATCAAGGTAACTTTTAAAGTAAAGCATTTAAATGGGGGACTTACAGTTTCAAAGGGTTAGAATTCATGACCATCATTGTGGGATGCATGGCAGCAGGCAGATAAGCAGGCATGGCAATGGGGCAGTAGCTGGGAGCTTACACGTTAAGACAGCCATGAAGCAGAAAGAAAGAAAGCTAACTAGGAATGGCATAGGCTTTTGAAACCTCAAAGCCACCCCCAACACACCTTCTCCAACAAGGCCACATCTGCTAGTCCTTCACAAACAGTCACACAAGCTCTAGAACAAGTATTCAAAAATGTGAGCCTATGGGGGCTATTCTTATTCAAACCACCACAGTGTGTGTTTTTTATAGCACATAAGTATTATTGGCTTACATATTTACTGCATTTTATTTTCTGTATTCTGTTTGAGATGCTGTTCTTTGACTCTTGTTCAGCTATAGATACTGATTAATAATTCATTGTTAAAATACTTAAAGGGATAAACTTGAATAGGATTTGTAGTCTTTAATATTGTACTACAGTTATAAAAAATGCTTTTTTACATTTGAGACTCAATAATTGTAGTAAATAAAATCACTGTATTAAAGGGTAGGATAGCTAGCAGCAATAGCAACAGTCATAGATGTTGCAATTATCAGGAGTCATTTTACATATGCCAAAAAAAAATCGTGTGTTTATTTTGTAGGGCATTCATCCATATCATTCTCTGAGTTACACCAGTGGAGACACTGCGACAGATTCTCCAGTGCATGTTGGACGTGCTGGGATGCCAGTAAAAGAGAGTCCAAGGAAGGAGAGCCTTCTCAGCTATCTGACTGGAAGCTTCCCAAGCCTACACAACCTTCTGGAAGGCACTCCTCAGAGAAGTAGTGCAGCTGTGAAAAGTAGCTCCCTAACAAGAACAGGTATCTAGCTCCAATGGATCCAGGTCATTCCTTGGCACTCTACGCAAAACTCTACTCACGTGTGTGTGCATACACATGCACACACATACACACACAATTAAAAATAATTCTTTCCAGTTTTTTGGTTGCATCATTAATACTTTTAGTATACTTTGCTTTTGAGAAAATATTTTAGAAGAAAATTGTAACTTTATCTTCATACCTTTCATTTTTTTGTTTTCAAATAAGTACTGACTAATGCTAACCTACACATGCTGAGACTAAGGAATGTAGAATCATCACCCATTGATAGTAAAAATGAGTTCTGTACTAATGTCTAAGAATCCACCTCATGAAGTGAGACTTGAAAAATACTGGGAAGAGATGGCTCAGTAGTTAAGAGCACTAGCTGCTCCTGCGAAGACCTGGGTTCAGTTCCCAGCACCCACATGGCTGCTGACAACTGTCTTGACTCCAGCTCCAGTGAATCCTGATGCCCTCCCTCTTCTGGCTCCCACAGGCACTGCATGCATTTGGATATAGACACACGCAAAACAGCTATATGCATAAATAAAAGTAAAGGCAATCTTTAAAAAAATTTGTAAAGACATTTTCATCTGACTTTCTGAAAGTTTATAAGTAACATTTTTCTCTGTTACAGTATATAATAATTTTATTCTCAGTAAACTTTGTTTTTAGGAAATACAGTGGCCACTGACATGTTGTCTGAACATCCTTTGTTATCTGAGCCATCATCTGTGAGTTTTTATAATTGGATGTCAAATGCTGTGGGTAATCGTGGAAGCGTGGTACAAGAATCTCCTGTTACAAAGTCAGGACATAACAGTCTTCCAACAGGTATTAAAATTGTCTTTTTTTTTTTATCTTAACTGTCTTAAGTAGTACAAACAGCAAATTCTTGTTTCCCAGAGTATAATTAAGTTATCAGATGTTTAAGTAATATTTGTTTGAAATTGTACTCATTCAGAAAATGATAAATCAAACTATCACTTATTGATCTTGCTATATGTAATACAAGATTTAAAGAGTTTAAAACTTATATTTAATGTGGTTGGTTAAACATTAATAACACCAAAGGAGGCAGGATAAAAACCATAAAGTGTAGTTACAACATGATGTACCTACAGTAGAAAGTACTTTGAATTTGTTTAGCTCTCTCTGAGATATTGTAACTATTAATTCATATACTCTTTATAGTTACTTAACAAATATGTAATCAGATCTATGGGAATAGTAAAGTAAGAATTCTTTGCCCAGTGAGAGAGATAAATGAAGGCTATTTTTTAATTTTAAAATAATATGCATGTATAGGAAGAAAACAGGCAGGATGTTCCCCCAAGAAAGTGGTGGCTATATCCAGTGTAAGAATATTAGCCTTCCTTTTTCAATTTTCAAAGGTTTTCCAAGTTAGTAAATACTGAAGAATATTGGTATTGATTACTCAAGGCTGCTAAAATGAAATTTTCAAACAGCTATCTGAACCATGTGAATTATTTCCATATAGAAATTACTAAAATGTGAGTGCCTACTCAGCTCTTTCTCTTGTTGGTGTGGCCTATCTCCGTCTTGAAGTGATATGATACTAGGTCTCTCCATTGACTCTTGACTGAAGAAGATAGAAAGATGGCACCCTGCAATTCTTGGCATTTCTTTTGGTTCTCATTTCACCATTGTTCTAAGTGGCTATAGTTTAAATTACAGGAGAACTAGAATGGAACAAATCCTCTTTCTCAAGGGTCCTTTGTCTTGGAACTGATACAGAAAGTGCCCAGAGAAGCCATAGTTTGTTTTTTTTTTTTTCCATTCCCCAGGAAACCTGGGTGTGAGACTATTAACACTGTGCCTTTTGCCTGCTGCATCAGCTTTTCAGAGATTTTTCCAGTCGTAAAATCTTACATTTTGGACTGACTGGCTTGAGTACCTGTATAAAGATCACTAGATTTTCTGAATATTTGTTTTAATTTTTTAAAATGAATTACATCTATAAGATTTTACTATTACGTATTACTAGTTTTTCTTTATCAGTGGTCTGATAAGGGCACTACAACATAGGTTGTCTTTAAATTTGACTTGTTATGCCCTTTTATGGTTTACAAATGAGTCACATTTTACTCTTGAATTATTACTGTTAGGAGTTGCACCCAATCTTCCTACGATACCATCAGCCTCAGATTTCAACACCGTCCTGTCTAGTGATCAGAATACTCTGGATGGGACACATTCTCAGCACAGTACTAGTCAAGATAATGTGGCAGGCGTGGAAGAAGCAAACCTAGGCTTTCCTGCTGTTCAACTTGCTGATGCACAGGTGAGCTTGCCTGTTGTACTTGATACAGCAGGCTTACAGGAGGAACCATTAAGTAGTAGGTACTTGGAGTTCAAATGAACTCTATTCTGTGCCTGTGGTAAAAGCATTCTTGCAGGACAGGAATAGCCTTTAAAAAGTACATTGATTTGTTATGAATGCAAATTGACCAGTAGTTTATCAAATTGAAAGTCTGATTATGATGTTTTTTATTATGTGTAAAAATTTTACGGTAACATGACTAGAAAGTTGAATTTTATCATATCCCACAGTCTCATATAAATCTAAGGCTTTATTAAAGTGAGCAATTTTGAGACAGTGGATTTAGAGTAGAGAAATAAAGTAATTAAAACGTGGGGATATATGAGTAGCAAGTAGTATAAATCAGTGAGACTCAAAAGTAGAGGTGAAAGGTAAACTGTTGAAGTAGTTCATACCAGTGATGATGAAACACTAGGAAAAGTTGTGGCTTTGCAAAAGTATAGACTGAATTAAAAACACACAAAGTAAACAGACAAAAAGGAAAGGACATGACTGCTAAGCATGGTGGAGGAACAAGTCTATAAAATGGAGAACAAAGACAGTCAGGGACATCTGGTTGTCTTCAAAGTGTACATGACCAAGCTGAGCTGGTCCATGTGGGGAGAAGAGCAGGGGGAGGAAGAGGAGAGAGATGGGAGCCAGGTGCAGAGTCAAGAGGGCAAAAGAATAAAAGAAGCCAGTAACCAAAATTGCTGGTTATATAGGGAGGAGCCTATGGAGGAAGGGAAGACCAGTTCCTGAGCTGGAGAGTTGGGATGGGCATAGAGAAAGGAGTATGCCAACTCTACCCTGTAACAGTTGGGGTGCTGGGAGATATTGGGAGAAACTGGCTGCCAGATATACTTTGACATGTTAAAGAGGCATCTCAGCCATTTGTCCCATGGCTGACACTTAACATAGATAAATAGTGTGAACTTGTTTGGAATATCCTTAAGTTTAAGTAGAAGGCAGATTGGAGAGTGGGACATAACGTTTAAGAACTGTCCGACTGAAAGAGGCTTGAATGTAAATATGTACTTAAAAGGAGTTCAGGACACACACGAAAGAAGGGTTGAGGCAGAATGACGTTTGTACAGAATTGAGAAATAGTTGATGTTTAAAGCCAATTGCAGAGATCTTTTAAACATAATCCAGATTTTTATTCTAAAATTTTTGGGAAAGGTGGAAGTTTGTAAATTATTAGCTTCCCCCCTTTTTCCTATGTCACATATACCAGATTTACTTATTTTATGTTTGAGTAGTTTTTAGGACTTCTCTTTCTCGCTCTCTTTTTAATGAGAGAGTAGGAAAATCTTTTTGGCTTCTGTTTCAAGTTCTTTGTGCTTATTAGTATTTGAATCCACTGAGAAACACAAAGACGTATACTCAGTTCAAATTTAGATTCAGTGAATTTATTCTTTTTTTTACCATCTTCAAAGTTTAATTTATTTTCTTTTTTTTATACTTTTTTATTAAAAATTTCCACCTCCTCCCATTTCC
>LOEQ01002136.1:23370-38048 GCA_001685075.1 Bramus lutescens | reverse complement strand
CCACTAATAAGTGAGTACATACCATATTCATCTTTTTGGGTATGGGTTACCTCGAAGGTGTGGGATATATATGCATTAGAGTACTACTCAGCGGTAAAAAACAATGACATCTTGAATTTTGCATGCAAGTGAATTTATTCTTACTGCTAACAGAAAGACTGTAGCCTTAAAGACAAAGAGCATGATTAAGGTTGTTTTAGAGGCAAACATCAGAAAGGCATATATGACAAGTATTCATGGAATCGAATCCATGGATGGGCAGATGATAGAGTATTATGGTACTCTACTATTAGAGACATGTATTTGCTTCTGTGACATTAAGTTAGCTGGAGATTTGACCAGAGTAGTACACTTTTGTAAGCATTTAGATAAGGAATCTTTAAAATATAAAATACTGTATTTGATAAAATACCGTATTTGATAAAATACATTAAGTATCTTACTTTCCATCCATTATTTCTTTCTTTCCTGGTATATAGTAATAAAAGACCATTTCATCCCTTTCCCATAGCAATCAGCAGATTTTACAGAAGTAAAAGCAGATGTAAAATCTCACAGTTCCATTCTTCTCTCATCTGAAGGCCACTAGGATTTCCCAGGTATTCTAGAGCCGAAGGTCAAAGGCCCTTAAGGAATTCCTGGCTCCCTATTAAGTTTCTTTGGCCATCACAGGGAACTTGTATAAATTATTACTCCAGTCTAAGCACTCTAATAACTGGGATAGAGCAGTTCATTTCTGAGCAGGCAAAAAAACAGTACCGTCAGACTCAACAAGAGATCAGTAGGTTATAGATGAGGTTAAGAAATCAGGATATAACAAATAGTGTGAAGTTAATTAGTACAGCCTTGTGGAAACAATGGTGGATCCTCAAAAAATTAACCCCAAACTGCTATATGCTTCAGCACTCCCACTGCTGACATCAGTTAAAAATTTCTCCCCATGTGCCAGACTAAAGTAAAATTGTTTGAATATTTTTCATGCTAGGCTTTCACATCTGCACAAGAATGGCATGTATTCTTACATACAAAGAACCTAGGACATCTGAAATCTGAACTTGAGTCTCACAGCATAAACTTGCCTTCTTTAGTTTGTTTTGATACGACATTTTAATCTTCAAGACAAAAATCACTAAGGGATAAGGTGCCATGAATTACAAGAAGTTGGGAAACCACTGTATAGCATTCAGACATAGGATATGGAGAAGAAAAAAGAAATAAACATCAGAGAGTTGATAATTGAAGTATTATGGTACTCTTATTAATAAGATACATGTATTTGCTTCTGTGACATTAAGTTAGCTGGAGATTTCATGGGAGTTATGCACTTCTGTAAGCATTTAGAGAAGGAATCTTTAAAATATGTGATATAGCCAAGTGATAGTATTTAAAAATGGGATAAGTGTTCATAATACAACATGTAAACAGTTTTTATATTATTGTAAGAAGTGGTAAACTATTAGTGAACCGTATATATTGGTTTTTAGTTGTTTTGGTTTTGTTTCCACTCCTGGAAATTGAACTCATCTAGGCAAGTGCTCTATTACTGAGCTGTAGCCCCATCCCCTTTTAAAATGTTATTTTGAGATATGGTCTCATTAAGTTGCCCAGGCTGGCCTTGAACTCACTCCATAGCCTAGCAGGCTTTGAATTCACATTTCTTTTGACTGTCTATTAGCTGTGATAATAGGCTTGAGCCACAAGGCCTGGTACTAGTTTTGTTTTGTTTTAATAGAAGTACACTGGATATTCATAGACTTTTTAAAAAGCATGAGTGAATGTAAATTATTTAAATCTCAGGGAAGATATAGCTAATCTTTGTTTTCATCAAAGCAATTATGATGTCTTTTGGTTTCATTTCATTTTGTGGTAATAGATACTATGTCCTGGACTAAGAACAGAAGTAAACAATAAGCAATTAATTATGTTAATATGGTTGTTTGATGTCTTTTAGGTTGTTTTTAAACCTCTTCTGAGTCATACTGGGATCCAATCACAGGACACAATGCCCCTCTGTTACCGGATGTACTTTGGAGAACATCTTTCATTTTCAGGAACTTTGGACTGCCTCAGAGCAGATATTGTAGATTCAGACACAGCTAAAGACAGGAAAGGCAAAAGAGCAAGAAGGTGACATCATAGTGTATAAAATTTTAACCAAGAGTTATAATTAATTTTAGTAACAATGAGAAGATAATTTCTAATTAATAAATGTAATAACCATATTTTGTTATAAATAATTTGTTGATTTTATTAATGGATCAAGCAGTCTATTTTAGGCATATTTTGAATTATGTACATGAGGTATTCTAAAGTATATCTGTTGATAAATGCACTCAGCATTTATATGCTTAGCTTCAATAGTGGAGTTTTTATGGCTCTTTGGTTTTAAACTTTGCACTTACAGTTTATTCCTAACTTACCTTTTGAGTCAACTTTTAGCAGATTTGTGTAGTCATGGATATATTTATATATATATGTATCATGTGTCTGTATGATTGTGTGCACATATGTATGCATGAGGGTGGAGTGTACACATGCAGAGAGACCAGAAGAAGGTGTCAGGTAGTCTCTAACATTTTCTACCTGTTAATTTGAGACAGAGTCTCTCTCTCTCACCTGAGATTAATATTTTGTTAGCTAGACTGGAAGTTAACAAATGTTAGAAATCCTCCTACTTCCTTAACCCTTAGAGCTGGGCTTACAGGTTTTCATGGGATGCTTGGCTTGTTGAATTAGTGCTGAGGTCGATGCCAGTCCTCATGATTGCAGAGCAGACACTCTTAGTCACTGAGCTACCTCTACAGCCCCTCAGACAGTATTAGGACTAGAGTACAATTCATATTGATAGCATAGCCATCAGAAACAAATGCACATATGTGCACTAAAGATAGGAGCTGTTACTGCCATTCTGTGTTTTCATGAGTAGTTCTTCCAGTTCCTTACTGCTTGAGTAGGCAGTTTTGTATCTATTAATAGGTTTGATTGTTCTTTTCAGAAGTTGGAATTTTACTTTGGGTATATTCTTCTACCCTGTTAAAATACAAAGAACACCATAATATGTTACAAAAACATTATCAGAAATGCCACCTTTGACCATATTACCATTCCTTAACTCATCTTACTGCTTTTGTTCTAAATGACTGCTTCAGCATGTACCCAGAATTCTTTTCTCCTTTTCTCAACTCTTCTTCCTTTTGGTCATCATTATACATTTCAGGTTTTTTGGTTTGTTTATTTTTTTCTCAGAGATTTGTTAGTGCCCCCCACCCCAGTTTTGGATTATTTCATATCTTTTTAGTCTTCTGTTTGTTTTAGTTCTCAGTATAGTATTTCCTTCTTTAACCACATGTACAACGTTGATAGTCAGCAACTTGTGAGTGCCTGTATTTGTACATATTATACTATAGTATGCCATACATTTCATTAATAAATGATATTACTCAGTAAGGAATTACATGTTCTAGTTATAAACTTAAATTAGTTTCTGATTTTTTAAAATAGGAAGATAGTCTCTGTTTAATTTGCTTTGTGTGGCAGTATACTCACAGTGCATATGAAAAAAGAGGAAATGCTGCTTTACTTGAGATTTGTTATTGTTGATCGAAGTTGAGTGGTTTTTAAAAATAAAATGTTTAAAGTGATCATAATTCTTTCACAAAAGTTTTTAGATAAGTGAAGGGTTTAAAATAATTTTTGTGTAAGATTTTAGGAATTTTTAGTGTGGTTTTGGTTTTAGTTTCCATTTCCATTTGAAACTTGTCAGACAAAGCTATAAGGATTTTCTAATAGCAAATAAAATTATAATGAGTTGAAAATTTAGTTAATCAATTAATATGAGGGCCTGCTTCTAACTGATCTCTTGTTTTTAACTCTAAGTTTCTATATTGTTGGGTATACTGTTGGATTATTATTTTATTGAAACTTTTTATTTGAAAATGAATGATATTAACTTCTTAGTAAATTTTAGTGTAAAATTAACAAGAAAAACTAAAGGCTGTCTGCTAATTCCTGAAAAGACTAGACTAGTGTAAACACAAATGTATTGAATCTCTTACTTAATGGTACGTTTCACCTTCAAGGTTATTATGTTTATAAATGCATAAGAATATGCTATAGTGTTCTTTAAGAAAGGAAGTAACAGCTTTTTTTTCTTTTGAACATTTTAGGCAAGGCCATGTAAATCTTCCTCCACTTGAGTTCAAACCAGCATTAATGTTGGAAACCTTCAGCATCAGTGCTGTTGTGATGGAAAAGTCGGTGTGTACTCCTCAGAATCCTACCAGTGCTCTTTCCTTTCATGATCTCAATAAGCGCTATTACAACACCTTCCACTGCAACTTTACTATTTCCTGTCAGTCAATAAGTCAACATGTGGATATGGCTCTGGTTCGTCTTATCCATCAGTTCAGTACAATGATAGATGACATCAAAGCAACTCAGACAGACATTAAACTTAGTAGATACACAGCTGGATCAGCTTCTCCTACACCTACCTTCAAAACCAGAAAGCACCGGGATTTCCGTTCCTCTGACTTCAGCCGTAGTTCTAGAGGAAGTCTCAATGGTGGGAACAGAGTAAATAATGCTAAGAACAAACGGGCCAACAATGAGAACAACAAAAAAGAGTCCCGAAACAAAAACTCACTAGGAAGGTCTGAAAGAAGAACTTCAAAAGTATCTAGGAAAGGTTCAAAAGATGTAGTGGATCACATGACCATCCATATGGATGACTCAGATTCCATTACAGTGTCAGAACAAAGTGAGCCTTCGGCTGAGTGCTGGCAGAATATGTATAAATTGCTTAACTTCTACTCACTTATCTCAGATCCAACAGGAATATTGGAAAAATCATCAGAAACATTTGGACCAGCAGGTAACAGGCATTTTTATGATTTTTAAAATTTCTGTTTAAGAATGCTAAAGAAAATGGTAGGTTGCTCACCATATTAATGGTCTAAATTATTGAAATACAGAGAAATTGGTAGTTACCAAGGAGAGATAATAGTATTGATATTCAGATATTCTATCAGCAAAATTCCCATCTTCCCTGACTCTTAACATGAACTGCTATAGTGAAATTTTATTTATGTTTTATAAATTAAGCTTACCTGAAGACCAGAAGGTAAAACTAAGCCACTAGATTGTCACACACCCTTAGACTACTCTTTAAGAGATTTAGACAGATTTAATTTCAAATATCTGCTAGTAGATTAGGGAAAATGTTGGAAAAATATTTATATTGCTTAGAGAAGGAAAAGGTCTAATTTGGAATTTTAAACAAAGAAAGCTAATGCAGTATTTAGATCATTCTTTATGTTGGTTGCATTTTTCAAATCTCAAACCATATACTTCTGTTTGCTAAAAAGGTGTTCGGAGTCCTACAGAGCCAACATGTAGAGTTGTGTTTGAGAATGAACAAGACAACAACAGTTTGACTAAAACACAGAGGAAACGTAGTCTGGTAACTTCTGAGCCTCAGCATGTTACCTTAATCGTGTTTGGGATTGGCATGGTGAACCGCACACACCTAGAGGCAGATATTGGTGGGCTGACAATGGAGTCAGAGCTGAAAAGGATCCATGGCAGTTTTACTCTTAAGGAAAAAATGAAAGGTATGATGCTTTTGTGAAAGAAGTGAATGCCAATTGTTACAGAAATTCCCACCTAGCAGGCTTCTTTAGAAAATGAGACTTGCCAAAATTCTGCAAGTTAGTCAAGCTCTGTGTAGAGAGGGAGCTTTGATACCTAACAGAAGTCCTTGGGCATGGACTCATTAATATGTGATGCTGAGTACCTATTCACTAGCTTGTCTTTGAATGCCAGTAACAGGTTTCTGATGTCCAAAAATTGAATAAATACTGAAATTTGTCAAATATTAAAGCAAATATGTTCCCTACTACTTCTATAGAAATCTTATAATCTAATACTCATATTAATATTTAGAAAAGCTAAGAGCTTTATAAAAATTCTATTAGTGGATGGAAAAGTTCCCTTCTATTAATGAAAATGTGCCATTCATCTAAAAAATTATAAAAGTATGATAATTAAATCTAGGAGAACATCTTAGTTAGTCCATAACTTTGTGGTTCTGGATAATTGTCTGTATTGTGTCAATCATGTTTTAAATAAATGCTGATTGGCCAGTAGCCAGGCAGGAAATATAGGCAGGACAACCAGACAGGAAGTAGANAGTAGAGGCAGGGCAATGAGAACAGGAGTATTCTGGGAAGAAGGAAGCTCTTCCACAGTCCTGCCAGATTCCGAAGAAGCAGGATGTGACCTGCCCCACTGAAAAAGGTACCAAGCCATGTGACTAACATAGATAAGAATAATGGGTTAATATAAGTTATAAGAGCTAATACGAAGCCTGAGCTAATGAGCCAATCAGTTTATAACTTAGGGTGACCTCTGTGTGATTTTCTTTGGGGCTTACCGGCTGTGGGAACTAGGCAGGACAGAAACCCCAACAATCAGGCCCCTCCTGTTACAACTTTGTGTATCATAAAAAAATAATTTCACCAGATATAGTCAGTTGTAAAATATCCCCCCAGTTTCAGAAATTTTTGTATTGCACAAGAAAAGAAAATTATGAATGACTGTGTGTTTTTGTTAATTTTATGGTTACCCAATAAATAAATCTAAATTTTGCATTAAATACCCATCTTTGCCTGTTTTGTTTCATATCCTGATTATGAAACAAAAGTCAAACACTGATTTTGTGTGAAAATTTATGTGAGATTAAATTATTGCAGAAATGAAAGATTATAAATTGCTGAGAGACGTGCAAATACATTAATTCTCAAGTACAAGGCAAAAGATGTGTGGTGCACATACTTCAGATGGCTACATTGAAGTAAAATTTTCTTTAACTTCAGTGGTTTTAAAATTAACCAGTTTTTTTGTTGTTGTTGTTCTGTTTTAATAAATATAAGAGTTATATTGGTTCTTTTGGTTAGAATCTGGGAAATGGACAATCTCTTCTAAATCAATTGGTTTAACATTCCCCAAGTTTTATCAATAGTCTTTACACTAAATTTATTCTTTGGCCTAGCAATTCTAGTTCTTACAAACATAGGAAAAAAAAACCATAATTGTGTGAAAATGACTGATGTTAAAGAGCTAATTGTTATTTTTATAGCCCCAAGACAATTTAAAATTCATTCATTTCAAATTGTATCATAGGATTTATTTAAATGAAAAAATGCTAAGAGAGAGAATCAGGCAAAATGACGTTTATTTAGTTTTGTAAGTAATAAGTCTATTAAAATCATAACAACTATATGGACCAAGAGTAATAGTTTATTTGTTTTCTTTTTTTACATTCAAAGTAGATCTGTTTCTATATTAAATATTTATACATTTAATGCCAGCAAATTAATTAATTAATTAATTCATGAAAGCTTGTTAAAGTGCATTTTTGTATAATTCCAGTTTTCGTAAAGACTCTGTATGCGTATATGAATACAAAAAAGTAAGCTGAGGAAGTTTTCTTAAGGCAGTTTAACATTGAGTGCATTTCATTATAATTTACAGTTATTATTTGTCACCAAATATATTGTGAATAAAATAGTTTTACTATAAGATACAATGTTATTATTTTGAGAACTCAGATTATTTTTTTCTCATTTAAGATGTTTTACATCAAAAGATGACTGAGACATGTGCTACTGCTCACATTGGTGGGGTTAATATTGTGCTACTTGAAGGTATCACCCCAAATATACAGTAAGTGTGTTTACTTTTACTGTTTTCTTATTCTTTGTTCAGCATATAGAACATTTGGAATTCCTTGAATGAACTGGTACTTCTTCCTCCTCTTTTTTCTTCTCCACCCCTCCCTCCTCCTCCTCCTCCTTTTTTTTTTTTTTAAGGGATTTAGGAAGACCAGGAAATCTCCATGGTTAAAACATTATAGAATAATATTTAGTTGTATTATGAAATCCCTACTGTGGGTTAGGAACTAATTATCGGTTCCTTTACTTAATCTCAATGCAGTTCTATGAGCTGAGGTGATTTTAGCTCCACTTTATAGCATAAAAAGAAGTTGAGATTTAGAAAGATCAAAGTATCAGCATAAACTGTTTAAAGTAGTCCAGCAAGAAGAGCCCAAAGCTGCACTGCTTCCATCTTCCTCCCTCATCTGCAGAAGTCATCACAGAAAGCACACTTCATGATTGTTGCCTTGACTCTAAGCCATGTGTACTTTAGCCTTTTCCCAAAGCAAGCCAGATTCCCTTAGGTGTCCCCAGTGCTAGCTTTATCTTGTGAATCGTCTGTGCTATCTCTCAAGAGAATGCCTTCTGTCTCTTCAGCTTGTAAAAGTTAACATGTATTTAATGAGGTTTTAAAAATGTGAAATTGATTTTTCTTATCAGTTTTACTTGAAATGTAAAAGTTACTCATTTTGTTACTGCCAACCTCTTAGAATTAAGACTTTTTGGTAACATTTTTTGAATTTATTCTTCAGCATTTTATTTCTGACTGCAGTTGAAAGGAAATAGGGTGGGAAAAGGTAGTTTCAAAAATAATTTGAAAAAATTTTGAGAACTGGACATTAGTAAAGTTTCCTGATATGCAGTCCTGTTGTAACTAATTTACATATGAATGCTGATTGCTTCCTTTTTGTTTTTCTGCTTTCTCTTGAATCTGCATCTGTAGATTGGAGGATTTTCCTACATCTCCTACAAGTACAGCCAAACAAGAGTTTCTGTATGTCATACTATTTTTCATGACTTGCAATTAATATCATATTGTATAATGTTTATATTATCTTCATGGTATGTGCATAGCTAGCTACCATTTCAAAGCTTTACCATAGACACCAGTAGTTTAATACATATTAGTAGTCAATCACAGCCTAAGTGAGGCTGTCTCTTAGGTAAGACAGACTTTTAGTGTGTGTTGCTTGTGTTTCTGTAGACATGTTACTGTTTGGTACTATAACAAACCAAAAAAATTCACTTGGTGAGTTTTTGTTAATTACAAAGTAATTTTTAAAAACTAACAAGGCAACTGCATGTTTCAGCTTTCTGATTTTTTTAATGGGAATATTTTAATTTCTGGTTGTCAAGTTTTATCTATGGCTTTTGCTACATGAGCATTTATCTTTTGAGTGTCTTAATTTAAACCATCGTGCATATAGTATTTTGTTTGCAGTCAGCTGTACTTGAGGTATATGTGTAAATGTTCACCGCATGAGTCTATCACTATGTCACATTAACATTTTACTTAGCATAGTTCTGCCTTTGTACATTTTTTATGAAATTTAAATATGTTGACTAGGTAGGTGACCTATATATTATGTTTCCTGTTGGTATGATTATCATATTTATGAAATTTGTTTCACTATTGATAACAAGCCATAGACAAAACATCATTTGTTAAAAGTCTATTGTTGATATTAGTATGTTCTGTTTCATTTTATGAGCCAACTAAAAGTATTAAAAATTGAATTTTATTTCTGGAAAATATCCTGTGTAATATTAGTGTGTTTTTTATACCTTTTGCTTTTATAGAAAAACAGAAACACATTTAGTTCCACTCAGACAGTACCTAGATTTTTTCTTTTTATTCACTTTCACTGGATATTTAACAGAAAATCAATATTGACTTTATAGAGAATGCTTTTAGTGGCCAAAGGTGACATCTATGAAGAAAATATTTATGGACTTAGATATTATGTACTAGAAAGGCTCCAGGAAGGCAGTAATGGAAAAGTAAACGGTGGTCTTTGTTGTCATATCATCATGTTAGGCTACCCTAGTCTATTCTCAGGCTTTCTGCTGAGAAAGACAGTTACCTAGAATACAGTTGCTAAGTGGGAAAGATTTCCTGGCTTTAAGCATTGATCATATCACACATTCCACATTGCTATTGTAGAAAAAAGCAAACTGATTTCAGGTAGTCAGCACAGGCCAAGTTATATAAATTAATATCCTCCACCTTCTTTCCTTTTTTATGTTTGAAGCCAATTCAAGGAGGCTAGGCCTGGAGGGAGTGTAGCAATTGAGACAGAGCTACTAGATTGGTGTAAAGCTGATAAAATTACAGTGTAAGTTAGGCTCTCTATTGTTGAACAAGACAAATCTTCAATCTTAGAAACCAAAATTTCCACTGAACCACCTTAGTAGAGGCCTGTGAGCTTTCTATTTTAAATTTTGGTTTAAATTGAGAATTAAGTTTTGCATGTTTTCTTATAAAACCTTAAGTAATTTTTAGGCAGGCTAACAGTTATAAAAGTAGATATGAAAAATAATGAAGATATATTGTTTTTTTTCAACTTACACTTTTACTATATGTAAAGAACTAATAAAAGTTCAATGCACATTGAGCAAAACTATTGCTCTTGAATAAACATCAGCAAGATTTGTGATGCAGATAAAGGCTTTCCAGAGTTAAACAGCATGGTGATCCTGCACCGATGAAATTCAACTAGAAGTTGTAAAGAATGCTTTTGTCAGCCTTGAAAGAGATGTGGAGAGACCTGGGATATAAATTAGTTTGTAGGTTGTTAGTATGGAGTCCTCTGTTTGCAGTTTTGTTATTTTTGAAGAGAGTTAACTTCTTAGTTTAAGGTACACATGTATATTTTATTCAAGGAAGAAATGGCCACGATCTCACTTAAAAAAAATGATTAAAAGTTTGAACCATGCTTCTTATTCCCACTGTATATACAAAAAGTTCATGACAGATGCCCACAAAGACTGACTGAAGATTCATGGAGAGTGCAGTTTACAGAGTTCTGCCAGATCTACTGTTAAGTCTTGGCCTCATCACACCAGGGTCTATTCCCACTTCCTTTTCCTGAGTTCAAGCAACAGGCTGCCTGCCTTCTATTTCTTTTAACAGAGTAGATGATTGTTAGAATGACATGTGTGTTCTTTGATTATATTTTAGAAGTATAATAAGTGTATTTTTCTTTTTGTATTGTGTCTGTTGCTTTAGATCCCAAAAATAAATTGGAGGAAAAAAAGAGGATTCTGAGTGAGAAAAAAAAATCAAAATGGGATTTTTTGTGTGTGTACACATATAATGATGTGCTGTTTGTGCTTTTACTCACATTAGTATTTACTAAAGAAATAATAGACTTTTCTCTTCAGTATAAATTTAGTATCTTTTTAAGATCTTTTAAACTAGCTTTTCATACTCGACATATGAATGATCTCATTCTAACTCATTGAGTAAGAATATGTTATATTCTTGGTATTCTACCAAAATTTTCATTTGGTTATGTTTTAATAGTCTTCCTTCTCTGTTGCTAGAACTGTGGTGAAATGTAGTATTGCCAAGTCCCAAGCCCTCTACAGTGCCCAAAGAGGGCTGAAGACAAACAATGCTGCAGTATTCAAAGTAGGAGCTATCAGTATAAACATCCCTCAGCATCCTGCTACCTTACACAGCATGATGGTTCGAAGCTCTCACCAATTATCCAAACAAATCTCAGACCTTATTAGACAGCCTTCCACAGCGTGAGTTATTTCATTTTTAATATATTCTGTGTCTATACAATAAAATATACCTTTTATTTTTGCTGTGATAGCAGAGGTTTGCAGGAAAATGAGCAGTTACTATCAGCATTGACTCTCACAGTAATGGGACTGGTATAGAGAGTATTCCAGTGACATCATGGGAGAATCATAGTGCATATCATTAAAGTATTACATCATCATGGCCCTGTCATTGTCTCATGCTAAATAGGGAGCATAAACATAAAATTTGAGAGATCCTCGATTTTTATTGGCATCATAAGAAATACCAATTAGCTGGACCATGGTGGCACACACGTTTAATCCCAACACTTGGAAGCCAGAAGCAAGCAGATCTCCATGAGTTCAAGGCAAGCCTGGTCTGCAGAGCAAGTTTCAGGACAGGTTCCAAAGCTACACAGAGAAACCCTGTCTTGAAAAAGAGGAAAAAAAAAAAAAAGCTGGGCAGTAGTGGCACATGCCTTTAATCTCAGCACTCAGAAGGCAAAGGCAGGCGGATCTCTGTGAGTTCAAGGCCAGCCTGGTCTGCAAGAGCTAGTTTCAGGACAGGCTCCAAAGCTACAGAGAAACCCTGTTTTGAAAAAACAATCAGTCAATAAATAAGCAAACCAATTTTAAAGCAAATTAATGAATTCTAGAACTGTCAGTCCTTGTTTAATTTTAAGAAATTGCAGTGGTCATTTATAGCGTGCATGGTTTTGTATGTTCTTTTATTGTGAAATTACTATTTATCATTGAAGATGTACTATAATGCCATATAGCATTTTAAAAGACAGTAAAATCAGACCTTTTCACAGTAACTTATTCTCTGTGTATGTTGCCACTATTTATAGCTTCTACTTTTCTGATCTCTCTCTCTCTCTCTCTCTCTCTCTCTGTGTGTGTGTGTACATGCATGCTTACCTTTCCCCATCCTATAGTTTCTCTATGTGTATGTGTGTGCACACATGTGTGTGTCTGCACATGCATGATTGCTTTTCCCCATCCTATAAAGTGACAAAATAGCATGTATTCTGATAGTCTTGATGGTTTTTTCTATAATTTTTAATCTAGGTTCTCATGTTAATAAGTTATGACATAAATTATTACACTGTTTTTCTAGATCATCATTATTTATTAGCTGTTTTTCCACTGAGAAATCCAGTAATTTTATTCAATAAAGTATTATTTGCTAATAATTTTAATGTTATGTTTTGGTTTATAGCCCACAGCCTATGAAAGAAGATATTGCAACCCCACTGCCTTCTGAAAAAACTCCAACAAGTGTTAATCAAACTCCTATTGAAACAAATGAATTTCCTCAACTACCAGAAGGTTTAGAGAAGAAGCCTATTGTTCTCAAATTTAGCGCCATGTTAGATGGCATAGCCATTGGAGCAGCACTCTTACCATCACTGAAAGCAGAGTACAAGATGGGGAGAATGAGAAGCCATGGAATGACAGGTAACATTGAATTATGAGTCTAACCACATAAAACTGATGGTAATTTTGAAAAGAAAGCATTTTGATGAAAAGGTAAAGCTCTTAAAAATATGATATTAAAAAATATCTAAATAGCCAGGCATGGTGGTAACACTTTAATCTCAGTACTAGAGAATCAGAGACAAGTAGATCTCTGTGAGCTTGAGACTAGCCTGGTCTATGTTGTGAGTTCAGAGCAACATAATGAGACCCTCTCAAAAAGTAACAAATAAATAAATAACAAACAAACAAATAATTTGATCATTCAAATTTCAACAATGATATTTTATAAATTTTATGCATGTAGCCTTTTATAATTTCATTTATGATTACAATGTATTTTGATCTTATCCACTCCTCTCATCCCTAACTTCTCTCAGACACCTCTAAACCACCCTTAAATATCTTACATTCTTTTTTCCCAATTTATAAAATGGTTTTAATCTTCTTTGTCATTTTTGCCTTGTCTCAATTCTAGTTTTAAGGTATAATAAATAACATTTTGTTAATGAGTCTGTTTGCTGTGTATTTCATAGGTTTCAAAACCATTGTCATTTTAACAAAAGTGATTTCTTTTCCTACTGTGTTACGAAATTTCTGTAAAGAATAATTGGTTACTATATGCAGATACTTTCTTTTATACCTGTTGAAATAAAAATCTTTTCCTTGCTTTAGCATAATAAGTGCATTTAAAGCACTAATAGATCTATTTTAACACAGATATGTTACGTTAAGGATCTCTATATTACTTACTACTCCTTACATTTCGGAGTTTGTTGATTAAGAGAGTTTTCTGAGCATTTCAACTTTTATGTTACCAGAAATAGAAACACTCTAAAGTGAGCTTTTGGACTTGGCAAAGTTAGCATGGGCTTTCAACTATCAGAGGCAGTCCTATGAGTACATTGGCTAATTTGTTCATGTATTCATGTCATTTGGAATCCATAGATTAATGGAAAAAGCAAGCCAGATAGGCAGTTTAGAACTGAAAAATTAGAACTGTTTAAGAACAGAGTGAACAGCTTGTTGAATATCCATCCATACAAGTAAGAACCCGGAATTCTGTAAATGAGGAAAAAGGACACAATCAGTAAAAGAATGACACTGTAACATGAGGGCTAGCTTCTCATGACTGTAGGGGTTTCTGTCCTGCCCATTTCCCAAAGTCATTAGGTCCCAAAGAAAATCACACAGAGAGTCTACATTAGATATAAAGTGATTGGCCCATTAGCTCAGGCTTTGTATTAGCTCTTATAATGTATATTAACCCATTATCCTTATCTATGTTAGCCACATGGCTCAGTACCTTTTTCAGCGGGCAGGTTACATCCTGCTTCTTTGGTGGTCTGGGCAAAACGGGCGAGTGAGTGTCCTTTGCAGAATTCTCCTGTTCTCATTGCTACACCTCCACTTCCTATTGGGTTGTCCCACCTATACTTCCTGCCTGGCTACAGCCAATCATCGTTTATTTAAAACGTAATTGACAGAATACAGAATTGTCCCCCACCATGACACATTCTTGATTACAGATGTGTGATAACTGAGACCTAGGGTTGCTCTGATCTGGATAAATTTTATTTAGTGATGCTCGCAGTAGAGATAGTAGGAGACAGACCCTACCTCTTGAAGCTTGCAGTAGCTAGTCAAAGGTATACCTGATTGTAGCAGTTGTATAAGAGGGAACTGAGAGTGGCAGTCTGCTGTTTATGAAAGGAACGTGGGTGTGTATAT
>LOEQ01002136.1:10122-23323 GCA_001685075.1 Bramus lutescens | reverse complement strand
TATATATATTACCTTTATCAATGTGTAGTCATAGGTATATACATTGAGCAATGATAGAGTCGATGGCAATACAACTTCTACCAATTCCTCATGCCCATATAGATAACTAAACAGTATTGGCAAAATAATGGATTTTACTATTCATTAATATTTGCTTGACCAACTCTGCCAGTTAGAGGCCTTAAAAAATTAACACAATATTGAACTAAAATTTGTAGCTTATTATTTAGCCTCTTAATAGTTTTTAAGGCTAAAGGAATGTGTGCTTAATATTTCAGAATTTGGGAGTTGTTTTTAGCTTGAGTTATGTAGTATAGCTCCTCTACATGAAAGGCAATGTCTTTCTGTTCTCCCTTCTGTGATATACTAAATCTGTGTCTTTCTGCATATGATGCAATGCTAGGTACCCAGTAGGCTTCACCAATACTGCTGTATTGCTTAATGGTACTTGCTAATTCTTAAAGTGAGCAAATGTACTTTTTTAAAGATAAAGAATCTCTCATATATAAATTTTAAATATTGCTTTTATGTATATCAAACTGAGGGATGGCAAAACATTTTTCTTAAGACACCATTTTCGGAAAAGTGAAAATATTAATGCATGCTTGTATGGCTATATAATATACCTTACTTTTTACAGGTGCACAGACAAGGTTTACATTTGAGTTACCAAATCATAGATTGCGTTTTACTTCAAAAGTTTCTGCAACAGATATGTCAACTATCCCTCCTTCTGCAAGTCTTAATCTTCCACCTGTTACCATGTCAGGGAAATATATCATGGAAGAACATGATAGTTACTCAGATCAAGTGTGGAGCATAGATGAGCTGCCTTCTAAACAGGGCTACTATTTACAAGGGAATTATCTACGTTGTGTAGCAGAAGTAAGTTTACTTTTAAAGTTGCTTTTAACAGTTTTTATGTTTTCAGTATTTAGATACCAATATATATAGTGATCTAAACTTTGAAGGTTAAATGTTAAATTATTTGTTCATACAGAAGAAATCCTACTGAATTTGAAGAGGAATGAGCATGTGCCTGTGTCTGACTCCTCCCCCTTGCTTTATTGAAACATGCTTTTTTGAACAATATACTAATAATCTATTACTTTGTATTTTGTATATTAAATTTCAAGTTCATTATGGCAATGTTTTTATGGCTTATTTAATTATAAAAAGGGAATTGACAGCTAACAGCAAGAGTTATATGTTTACTTCTATGGTTCTTTAATTAACTTTGAGTTAAACATACTGTTCTCTTTTTAAAGTGGGGGACAAACTGATTTTTAATATGGTTATATGATTTAAAACATAATTGTTAGTCATGAAGGTCATACGGAAAAATGAAACAAATTAACAGATTCATTTATTATTTAATACAGAGTTAAAAGCTGGCACTCCTGACTGCCTTATTATTTTTTTCACCTTTATGTATAATTGTCAAAAACTTCAAAAACATGACATACCTTTTTCACTTGGTTTGAAAATCTATAAGAAAGCTTTTTGAGTTCGATAGAAATACTATAACTGAAAGAGACACATTTAATTATGATATACCTTTTCTAAACTGGCCTTCACACCTAAGAGTTTGGATTCCTTTTAGTTTTTAATTTCATTTGTGTGTGTGCATGTGTATGAGTGTGCATATGTGTCTGTCCATCCATGTCCATGATATGTGGTTGGAAGTGGATGCCATAGCACACATATGGCAATCAGATGACACTTTTGTGGAGTTTGTTCTACTTTACCTTGATTTTGGGGATAAAACTCAGTCTCCAGATTTTTATCATAAGCTCCTTTGCCCAATAATCTACCTAGCCAGGCCAAGAGTTGAAATTTCTGTATTTGAAAAACAAGTATACCCAAATGTACACAGGATTCTAAGAAGCCAATGGTTGATTGAAGTAGGAAATTTTATATGGTAGGTATGCTTTCCACATAGAAAAGTGGGTGTCAAAAATAGTTGAGCTGTACTTATAATGATGATTCATTTCAAAGAAAGTAAATTTAAAGCATTATATTGTATAATTCCATGTTAATGTTACATACTAAAATGAAAGAATTTATACTCTAGGAAAAATACAATCTCAGATTTACCAAAAAGGAAAAGAAAACAACAAATTATGTTCAAAGCATATAGAGTTGAACCTTATTTCAAATTGCCTATTTTATTGTGTCCTAATATAAATACACTGTAGCTCATCTTTGTCCTGTATGTACGATTTTGTGCAAGATAAAGTGCCTGGTGCAGAGTTGGAGGGATAACTAGTGGTTAAGAACATGTACTGCTCTCCCAGAATACCTGAGTTCAGCTCCCAACAACATCAGGCAACTCCATAGGAATATCACCCCTTTGGCCTGTGTGGGCACTTGCATTCATATGCACATTCCCACACACAGACAAGATACATAATTAAAAATAACAAAAACAGATTTTTAAAAATGTGCTTCCTGGTCTAATTAAGCTTTTTGTTATTTCTCTTCTAAGATGACAAATATATTTTCCTCTTTTAATTTTTGATCAAAATATGAACCATGTCACAATAATAAAGTGATTTAATCAAAAGTGCTTGAATCTATGTTTTTTTGTAATGGTCACCTAATAATTAGAAGCTGCTTTCTGCTTCACCTGTTTATTGACTAATTCTGTCAGAAATTAATGCTTTGTATTAATCACAAGACACATGTTTCATACTATTAGGTTAGGTATCTGATTGGTAATTCACTCTCATAAAATCCTGAGGTCTATAGTCTGCTGTTTTAGCGATTTTGTTTTTAATCACTATAGCTTTAACATTTAATTAAAATAGAATTGATCATTGGGACTGAATAAGCCTCCTTTCAATGCATTGTTCTCATATACTATATAGATAATTATCTCCTTTTCCTAGAATTTTTTTGGCTTTCTGGAAATGCAGTACAGTGCTGACATCCAATCTCACACTCTGATTTTGTTTGGCAGGTTGGTTCCTTTGAACACAATCTCACAACAGATCTTTTAAACCACTTGGTGTTTGTACAGAAAGTGTTCATGAAGGAAGTGAATGAAGTAATACAGAAGGTGTCTGGTAAGGCTGTTTGTGACCTAGCAGTGCAAGTGTCTATTCCTATTTGCCTGTGAGTTTTCATGATCTGAACTAAGACATAAGTGACACAAAAGTAAGAAAAATTATATTGGTAACTAGTGTGTGTGTGAGAGAGAGAGAGAGAGAGAGAGAGAGAGAGAGGAGAGGGGTAAGAGAGAAGATGCACATCCAGAGAAGAAAAGAGAATATAAACTAGCTTTTTAAAGTTGTCTTCATCTTATTCCCTTACTCTGGGTTCTTTCATTGAACCTGGAGCTCACTTTTGTTATTTGATACTGTAGAGAGTTATATTTCAAGAAAGAAAACCTGTAGGCTGGTGAGGGGAGTCTCTGTAAGAATCAAAGCCCACCATTCACTTATAAGCTGAGGTAATTATAGGGTAGACATGGCAGGAAGCAGAAAGTAGGATGAAAAGTTTCCTTTTTTGATCAGAGATGGACTTTTTCTAGGAGTGGCCAAAGAAACGATGAGTAGTGAGTCAAAGAATGTCAGATGATAGGTAGCCATCTCTTATGTGTGGCTGTTAAGGTCTGCAGAAGTGTGTATGAAAGAAATATAGGTGATTATCAGGGGTAGTGGTTGGGGTTCAAAATGCCATGACCATGATTCACATTGGTGACTTTTGTATGTATGGATAGATGGAGAAGAGGGCACATTTGTTGTTTATGTAGTTTTTATCTACTTTCAAGATCAGCATCCTCATCATGGTTTAAGGACAGTTTCTAGTGTTGGAAACTTTGGAAGAGGATGCCATAAGGGTAGAATCCTTTAATGGCATCCAAGCCTGTTAGTACCTGTCTGTCTAGCTAACATTCACAGCTCATGAGTTGAGACCCTTATTGATGTTGAATAAGTCTGGCCTCTTCTAATTTTAGTTGTAAGAATAAAGAGATTTAGAGTCTTCATTCTTGCTGACTTTCAAGCATTGGAGAACAGTCAGAGGGACCCAGAGTTAGATTATTTTAGGACGATTTGAATATGGATCAACTGTAAATAAATATAGACAAAATTAAGACAGTGGTTGAATATAAAAGTCTAGAGAATTTCCTTACCACTAAGATTATACTAGATTTAACTCATTATTACTACAGAGATACAGAGATTCAGGTGTAAAGCTGTTCACCAATGAGATAGTAGTCTTTGGCATGGTTTTAATCTTATTTTGTAGATCTTGCAAAGCAAAGGAAGCATAATCAGAATTTTCAGATATAAGTAATTAAGAATATGTCAATGGTTAGAAAAAACATTTGAGTCTTTTAACTTAAGAGCTTTAATTTGATTAAAAACCTATGTTTTGTATTATTATCAATTATTTTAACTTCAGTTGTATTTTCCTGCTGTGTGCTTAAGAATTTGCAGATGGCCAAAATTAATTACTTTCTTTTTGCTGTCATGGACATTTAGACTCTGATGCTCAAGAATTACTTGCACTTGGGAGGAGTCTGTCTTTGTTAGCCTTTCTTAGCTGTTCCATCTATCTGAGGATAAGTCAAAGGCCTTACTTGACTATGGCTTAACCTGGAAACATGGAGGAAATTTTCCTCTGTGTTTACCTTCTTTGTAGAATAGATATTAGGTACAGTCTACATGGTGGGGTCTTCATGTCATCCCTGGAAAACAGACAGGTGACTCACCAGGGCTACACTAGGAGTTGATCTTGGAAGGCAAAGAACAAAAATACTGTGCCTCTTAATCCCTCTGTGCACATTAGTATAGCTCTCCAAGTAGTTACTGAGCACCCGGATTTGTTAACACCAGTTGAGTACTTTAACTACCATGCAATAGATAAAGTTTGGGCAAAACCTAAGCACTTTTAAGTAAATTTGATTAGATACACATTTTGTTCTTTTGAGTCAGTGCTTGTGTTACCAAAAACAAATAAATAACTTAAGAGAACACTTCTTAATTTGAATAGAGGTTTATTATCAGCGTATTGTACTTTGACCTTAGAAATTTATATGTATATATAAGATCTCTAAGTCTCATCTTCTACATGTCTTATATAACTTAAAGCCTTTATGGCTTGCTTAGACTTTCTAGCAAGAATGACTACTCTTAATTTTTCACATAAATGCTAGGGACCCAAACCCAGGTCCCTCTATTTCCACAGCAAGCCCTCTTACCCATTGAGCCATCTTCCAAGCCCTGGATAAATGCTTATGTCCATTCATCATTTCTTCATATTTTTGTTCTTTATTATATTTTTAGGTTATCATGCAAAGTAATGGGTTTCATTATGACATTTTTACATAGATGTCATTACACTTTGTTTTCATTTGCTTCTCTACCCACACATGCACGCCCCCCTTTCCAGTCAGTCTTCCTTCTGCCCTTATAGCAGCATGCCATTGCCTTTTCCTGTACTCAAGAGCTCTTCCTTCTCCACCACAATAACCTGCTACTTTATTCATTTTCTATTACAGAGAAGTTACTGCTTATTCTTTATATAACTAAGAACTGTGAAGACTCTGAAAAAGAACCCTATAGTTCTTACTTGGTCGCACATGCACTATGTTGGTTGTGCCATAAGATTATTCTAGAGCAGTGTTTCTCTATCTTCCTAATGCTAAGACCCTTTAAAACAGTTCTTCATGTTGTGTTGCCCCATCCATAAAGTTATTTTCATTGCTATTTCATAACTAATTTTGCTACACATGATATAAGTATTTTATATGAAGGATACCTGATATATGACCCCTGTAAAAGGGATGCTTGACCCACCAAGGGTTATGATCCACAGGTTAGAACCTCTGCTCTAGAGTCATCTGGAACCTAATTTTGACTATAGAACCATGTCGGAGGCCTATACTGACTTAAACATTTTTATTAACAGTATTTTAAAAATAATTCTCAAAGTGCAAGTAACTATGCTGTGAGATTTTTTTCTCTTTAGTATGTGATGTACTTTTGTAATTCTAAGTAGAAATTGCCTTTATATAATTCTTTATAAATTGTATTTCTATATAAAAGAACTGATATAAATCAATTTAAGTAGAATTTATGAGAGAAAATATGTGACTCTGAATTTACAAAGATGTGGAAATAAGAGTTATTGGACTTAGCAAACTTACACCTCCATTAGGATGGTCTCTCTCAAACACACACACACACAAAATAAATGAATGAAAAATATGTAATATTAAAAGTCTTAAGGAGAAAGTATACTTCATGCATACATTATCACTGAGGACTTCATAATATCAGGATGACTTGAACTAGGGCTTGAATACATTCTACATTTTGATTATAGAACCATTCCAAAAGACAGGAGGGAGAGTCTTAGGAAAGAAAACAGCAAAAGTCATGTTCATTTGCTGTGATTGAATAAGACTTATGGGAGTCTAAAGAAAGTTAGGAAGACTTGTCATAACTGTTGTGAGAAAGGTGTCATAGATATGACTGAAGATGACAAGTTGGTCATGAAACAGAACAGGTACACTTGACAGAGTTGAGGAAAACACCGAGAACTCACTAAAGTAATGCTTTCCCCAAGAATCTCAATCTAATTTGGGAGATAACTATGGGGATAAGTAAAAATTATGACAGAAATAGATATTTTTTGACACATCACATGAGAAAGAAAGACCAAGTTCTCATAATGATATATCGGGGGAGAACTGGTAAATGAGAATTATTAGAATAAGAGTGACTATAACAGTGTATGGTGGGCTGAGCTGAGCACATGGAACACTGCATGCACTTTATAACTCACTCTCCTTGGTACCAGGGCTCACATAGATCTCTGCATGGTTGAGAATGTAGCAAGTAAATAAGAACATAATATGCTTTAGAAAAGGGAGTTAAGAGAATGGTAACATCAGAGAGTTATGGCTTAAATTCAGATGCTGAAAAACAATAATAGTGATTTAACATTTTAAAATTTTTCACTGAAAAGTAATGTAAAAACCTTCTTTTGGAATGAGTTAGCGTGAGACTTCCAAATGTGGCATCAGATAAAGCCTTATTTAAGGAAACTAAGACATTTAAGAAATGGTGATGAGTAATTTTTGTCACCTGAAATTTTGGTGGTAGCTGACGATTGAGACAAGAAAAAAAAGATAAAATAGTTGATAGCTGGCTGCAGATAAGGTAATCACTGATTTCACTAATTAAATTTGGTTAAGAAAGGTTTTTGTGGATTTCTGATATGAGGTAGAAATTAGGGCCTGATGATAAGCAGAAGAGGAGAAAAAAGTAGGTTTTAAGTTTTAGAGCAGAACTGTTGAAAGAGGGAAAGTGTATGCATGCAAGTGGGCACTTAGCATACAAAGACACATAAATCTACACAGATTTATGTTAAATAATAGGTTCTGGTATTCTATTTGTGTTCCTGTTTCATCATACATGCCATTCCTTTTTACTCTCCTGCCTGTACACATATACGTACACAATGTGTGTGTGTGTGTGTGTGTGTGTGTGTGTGTAAAACACAGATGTATATCTCCTCTTAATTACTCACTCTTTCTCTGTCTTACCTTGTACCTTCTGTAAATTGCGGCTTCTTTCTATACCTTTCTTCTTATTTTTTCTTTTTATATTGCAGTAGAAATCACAAAGTATGTTTTTATCATAGTATTTATTGAATAGATTTTAGATCACTAGTCTAAATTTTAAGAGCCAATGTGAAATCAATATCTTTTTCAAAGCAATACCTAATCTTTCAAATCTGATTCTTTGTTAATTTGTTATGGCTGTAGTAGAAGTAGTTTTTTCCTCACATCTATAGACTCTCTGAGGTGATGCTAGACTCAAAGCTTATCATATATATGAAAAGTAATTATTTTGAAGTAGGTCATTTGGAAAGAAAAACATGCAGAAAAATATTCAAATTGAGGGAAACAAGTAGAAATACATGTTATACCTTAAATACAAATGTATCACTTCCTATTCCACTTTGCCTATGTTCACAATGCTTTGTTCGTAGGAACTTCACCACCAGTTTCCTGCCACAGTGTTTTTAGTTTCTGGAGTAAATGTTTGCTGTCACATTCTTTATAATCAGCACATACTTACCTATGTTGGTTTTCAGCATTTCTGAATGTAAACAAGTTCACATTGCTGATTAAAGAAATCAGTTTACATTTAGGCTTCAAATACTTTTTTCCAAGATGTATGATCATGTGTTTGCCACGATTACATATTTAATGTTTTGCACTCACTTGTAGCCAAAAGTCTGAGAAGTAGTAATGTTGTAATTCCTTATGAGATTCTATGAATAGTATATGTTATATAACCTGCTTCACTGAAATATGACTTGGCTAAAGATTGCAATTGAAGGTTGCATTAATGTCTCTTTATTTTTTTACTGGAGTTTTTCTTTTTAATGTACAAAATACAGTCTCATTTTTATCTGATAAGAACGCTTCTCTAGTTCTTCAGTATTTAACCTCTTCTAGGTGGAGAGCAGCCTATTCCTCTTTGGAATGAACATGATGGAACAACAGATGGAGATAAACCAAAAATTCTCCTGTATTCCCTGAATTTACAGTTTAAGGTAAAATTTACATAACAGTGATAACATTTAGAACTTTCTAATTAATTAGTGTACATATGTTGTGAAATATTTGTATAATATATAAATTGAAAAATATGAAGTAAAAATAAACTATAATCTAGTTTACTCAGGGAAAAGTTTGAACAGTTGAATACTCTGTCAGTGCTTTTTTGGCTCCTTTTTACTTTTTCATTTTAACACAGCTGTGCTTTCAGCCCATGGCCTTGCAAATATACAGCAAGCCCTCTCTCACTGAGCTACATCCTCAATCCTTTTAAGGGCAGGCACCAAGCTTCCTGAAACTACCAGCTCCTTCCTATTTTTTTCTTTGCTTTTCCCTTTTGTTTTCTTCCTTTCTTCCTTCTTTTTTTTTTTTTTTTGACAGTCTCAATTAAGCAGCCCTGACTAGCCTGCTGGAACTCACTATGTAGACTAGGCTAGCCCTTGAAATCAGAAAGCCACCTCTGCCTTCCCAGTACTGAGATTAAAGGTGTGTGCTACCATGCCTGGACCTTCTATTATTATATGTGCATTTTTTATGGATTTAAAAAAAAACTTAAATTTTTGAGATCAGCTTTATCTTCTTGAAAGCTGTATTATATTATATAGTTGAGACAGTTTAATTTGCTACCTTCCAGTGAACATTTGATATTTCTAATTACTTCTTTTATAATTTACTCTGCAAGGATATATTAGATATTTGTTTCATTAAAAACAATATTTTAGGGACTGTGATAGAATAGTTACCTATACGTGCAATTATCTGAATGAAATAAGGCTCTGGGCTCTAGTCTCAGCACCAAAAGTAGGAGAACAGGGCATGGCTAAAAGCAAACCAGAAAACTATAATACTACTGTAAACCTTAATTTTCTCCTATAAAAATATTATTGTTTTTAAAAGTTAAATATTTACTTAATGACTTTTTAATTATAACTAATACACTTAACCCCAAAACACTTTGAATTTTAAGTAAAAATATTAAAATGAAATTTATTAACTATAAAGTCCTAGAAATATAACTGAATTAAAGACTATTTTCCTTATGCATAACCTACACATTTTAAACATGACTTTTTATCATCTTTCAAAAGATTGCATTTGAATAAGTCTGTAATTGGTTTATTTTCTTATTTTCCTTGTAACATGTAACCTGCTAGGGTATTCAGGTAACAGCCACCACTCCTTCAATGAGAGCTGTGAGATTTGAAACTGGACTGATTGAACTGGAACTTTCAAACCGACTTCAAACCAAAGCTTCGCCAGGAAGTAGCAGCTATCTGAAACTCTTTGGTAAATGCCAAGTAGACTTAAATCTGGCATTAGGGCAAATTGTCAAACATCAGGTTTGTACAGACTATATTATTTTCACTATTGTTTCTAAATTAATTTATGTGTTACAATTTTAGAACTAAGTTCCTAAAATTTGTATTTTAAATTCTGTTGAAAACTTAGACTTTTACAATTTTAATTTGCCATTTCATTACAGTTTTTTATTGTATTCTACCCATTTACAGGTTAGTACAATGGCAATCTCATGAGACTTTATCCAGAACCTGCATAAACATTTGCTTATAATTTTTCAGTTTGTTAAACATTATTTTTATTTCAGTCTCGTGGTTTCATTACTTTATATCTAAAGTGTTAAATTTACACCTTCCCTGTAGAATATTTAAAAATTTAACATATAATGAATGTTAAGTATTTAACGTTTTAAGAAAAAGACAATAGATAGTATAGTTCCCTAATACACAAAGTTTTACTGTTTATCAGAGTTATTTTCTGTTTTAATTTGACTAAATATGTATTTTAATGCCCTACCTAATTTTCACCCAAAGTCATTTTTTAAATGCAGTTACAATTTAAAAATTGATGGCTACATTAACTATGTTAAACTGTTATCTGTGGAAAAGCTAACTTTTTCAAATGGATACATATTTTGAGAGAAAAGAAATAAATCTTATTTATTTTGATATATTTAATACATCACTATGTTTACCTCTGTTTTGGGTTAATTCGGCTTGCTAGCTCTCTACCACAGAGTCACAGCCCAGCTCCACATTTGCCTTTTATACAGTTATTAATATTTTATCTGAATTTTAAGCATTTTGTGGTACAGAATGTAAGGTATCTACCATTTAATGGTTGAATTAGGGCAGTACACCGTAGATCTTTTGTAGAACAATGCTATTAATAATGTTTGAATTGTTTTGGTAAAATTTTTTCATTATTTGATTTTGTTAAGCTTTGAATTTCATTTTAGGTTTATGAGGAAGCTGGTTCTGATTTTCATCAAGTTGCCTATTTTAAAACTAGAATTGGATTAAGGAATGCCCTTCGAGAAGAAATCAGTGGTTCTTCAGATAGGGAAGCTGTGCTTATTACCTTGAATAGACCAATAGTTTATGCACAACCTGTGGCCTTTGATAGAGGTAAGATGACATCCACCATTATTGACTTCTGGGTGGTGGGCATGCTCTGGATGCATCGACTGTAGCATTCCAATACAGAGATTTGACAGCTAAATACCTCCTGAATGTGAAATGTGAGCACTTAAAACAAGTCTTGCTAACCCTAGTTTTTAAAAAACATTTAATATTTTACATTTATTTTGCTTTTGACATAACTATAATTATTTTATCCAAATTCCATCTTAAATGCTAATTTTTTTGTTTGGATTATCTGCTCATTGCTGTTTTTGCCATGGGGTTGATTCATTCATTTTGAAAATGTTTGCTGGCCTGACCGGCTGGCGGATGCCCTGGAAACAGAGCACAGACACCCTGCAACCCCCTAAACTATCTGGGTATTCAGCAGGGGCTTCTCTCCCTGGCTACTGCCTCTCTCTTCCTATCCCATCCCAGCTTGCTCTCAGGCACCCCTTCCCTTCTATGGGGTCATAGGATCCGCCAACTCAGCTGAGGATCTGGGGAAAAAGTGGGGAGTGCAAGGGCGCAGAAATTCCTTTATTTCACTGAGCTTGCACACAACAAGCCCACCCTTTTGATTGTGAGGTTCCTGGCCAGCAAGTGGCCCTGATCCTGTACCAGAAGATCCATCGGAGAGCATTTGAAGGAAGAGATGGNCTCCCTGGCTACTGCCTCTCTCTTCCTATCCCATCCCAGCTTGCTCTCAGGCACCCCTTCCCTTCTATGGGGTCATAGGATCCGCCAACTCAGCTGAGGATCTGGGGAAAAAGTGGGGAGTGCAAGGGCGCAGAAATTCCTTTATTTCACTGAGCTTGCACACAACAAGCCCACCCTTTTGATTGTGAGGTTCCTGGCCAGCAAGTGGCCCTGATCCTGTACCAGAAGATCCATCGGAGAGCATTTGAAGGAAGAGATGGGCAGGCGCCAATGCAAGAATTCCTCCAACAATCTGAAAATCAACATAAGACCAGAACCCAGCGAACATACAACAGGAAGGTTTGAACACCCTAATCCAGAAGAAGTAGAAGAAATAGACATTATGAAATTGATAGAGGCCCTTAAACAGGATGTGAAAAACTACCTTAAAGAAATGGATGAAAATAACAAAAAGTTTAAAGAAATGAATAAATCCCTAAATGATACCCTAGGAAACCAAGAAAAAAACAGATAATGGAAACAGTTCAAGATTTGAAAACTGAAATGGAGGCAATGAAGAAAACACAAACCGAGGGACGGCTGGATATGGAAAATCTGGGTAAATGAACAAGGACTACAAACACAAGCATAACCAACAGAATACAAGAGATAGAAGAAAGAATCTCAGATGCTGNTGGATGACCTTGATCCTCCTTCTGGCACCTCCCAAGGGCTAGGACTGCAGATGTGCACCACCATACCCAGCTCTCCCTGGGTGTTTTTAATTTCTCCACCTGCATTAGTTGACACTGCAATCTCATTTCATGAGGACCACTACTGTGCTCAGTCTGCAGGACACCAACTGAGCAGATCACTACAGCCATGCTCAGCGGCTAGAATAACATACCTACTTCCTTCAGGCCAAATTCAGAATTACCTCCATTCATATTTCTTGGGCTTCCTTTTACAAATGAGTGGCATTCATTTGTCATGTAAACTATTTTCTTTCCATCAGATTTTGTCCATATTCTTCTGGGGTATGCTAGCCTCTAACTCTAGTTGTAGGGGAAGGGAGAGGTAGGGAGTGGTCATTTGGTGAGCCAGCACCTTCCATTTCTTATTGGTAACTACGTCAGTTGCTCTATTCCAGGTGATGCCAGCCTCATCCGACAAAGATTGGAAAGCCTGTTGGGACAGCGGGATTTGAGAGGGCATAGGCACATGGATTCATCCTTAATCCATCTACATTCCCGGGGTTGCCTTCTTTCCCAACAGAAGAGACCTAATGCATATTTTGTAATTATGCAGCTCGGAACATCAGACTTGGAACCAGATTTTTAAATTGGTCAAGAGACTACACAGAATAAAAGATCTTTGGGGTCGACATTGCAGCCCGTGTGGTATACTCAAACTTGAGTGTGTTCTGTGTTTCTAAAACTATCTTGGGCCGACTAGGAGCTCCCTGCCTCGTTCAGTGTTGCTTCTGTAACCAGCTCACACTAACAGAACCGACAGTAGATGTGGCAAATACCCACCTCTGACAGAACCTCTTTTAAAA
>LOEQ01002135.1:221980-233537 GCA_001685075.1 Bramus lutescens | reverse complement strand
AGACATCTAATTGGACAGGATAGGAATAATATTTATTTATAAATTAACTAGATTTATTTGCTATCAATTAAATGTGGCGCTGAGTTAGGAATTCCAGGTTTATAATTCAAGATAGTGAATGTTTTTTAAACACTTTTAGTCAATTTTTCAAAAAGAAATTCTTCTTTTCTTGCAAATTGAAGTAAAAGATCTGCAGATGCAGAATTTCAGCCATAATGTTAATTCATGTTGTTATATTTAACATAATCATTAATTATTTTTGTTTGGGAAAAAGATGAGTTGGTCATTTTAGAGTTTTAGATTCATGGGGACAAAGCAGAAACGCAAATAAAAAATATTGCCTTCTTGAACAATTTTTGTTTCTCCCCCCAACTTCATTCATAATTGTCTTTCCTTTGAGGAACATTATGGAAAGTTCAAATCTTTATTCAATAACTTCAGTACTGAATAATTTCTTAGAGATTATCCGGCTAGTAGAGATAGGATCTTTGTTCATTCTGCTGGGTTGATACTATATGAAGGAAATAATTAACATTTGTTAATTTGGCATGTGTTGAATACTTTTACTACATGAAAATGCTAAAACCAAGGAGATAGAAACAACAAACAAAGCAGACCAACATCTCTCCGCTGAATCCTTTTAGCCATTGAAGGGATGGAAATATATATATTTACAACTACTTTATTTTGCATACTTCAGGAAATATTCAGATGATCACTTGAGAGAGTAGGAGATTTGGAGCAACAGCAAGACATCTGAGATGAGTTTTAGTGAGCGTGCAGTGACGGTGTGCCAGAGGCTTCGACCCAAACCAGTGACTCAGCACTGACTCAGCAATGGCACACCACAGATCCCGGTGCCCGTAGGATGAATCGAGACCTATAGAGGGGTAAGGTGGGTTTTTGTTTGTTTCTTTATTTTGTTTTTAAGTAATTTTGGATGGAGTTCTTTTGAGGGTACATACTGGAGTAGTGAAAAGCAGATATGGAGGGACTGGAAGGTGAATGGCATTGTGATTCGTGATGTGATATTCCCAAATAATTAATAAAGAATTATGCTAAAAAAGTAAAAGATAAATGTAAAAATGCACTCAACAAATTTATTGCCCCTCTGCTCCTCCCCACGAGTGGTGAGCTCTTACAGGAGTCCATTTACCTCTGAAAAGCAAAGACCCAAAACTGAGTTTGAGCTCCAAAAGCACAATTTATTAGGCGGACAAAGAATGGATATGCACTAGGTCCTCTGTGCTGGATGCCTATGGCTGCCACCATCTTTGTTGTCCCTTCTGGTGAGAGTTAACAGAGGTACACTGTAAGCAGCGATTGTGTATGTGAACTATTATAAAGAAACTATAGTTACAATAGTTTGACACTGTAGAAATGCTTGTTATTTATATATTTAATAAGAAGTACATCTGTACATACTGCAGAAACTAAAGTTCTAAGTCATGCATATACACATTCACATGCATGAAATTTAATACAACTAAATGACTACTGTGTCAAATAAATCAAAACAATTTTACATTTAAATTATACAAATAATTTCATGTACAAGAGAAGTATTCATTATACATCTTTATTATTATGCATAAAATCTTAACCTTTTATTTGAGAGATGATGAATTTTAATGTGGATTATGTATTTTTTCAAGCAGAAAACTCAGGTATGGTGGTTCACACATATAAAACCTGTACTGAAGAGACAGAGGACAACATAAATCCACAAGTTCACAATTACTCTGCTCTACACAGTGAGTTCCCGACCAGCCAAAGATAAAGATGTTGTATCTAAAAGAGCATAAAGACGTCTACAAGAAAACAAGAAAAATGATGCAATGACATCATAGTTCAGTTGTTTTAAGAAACTTATGGTGAAACACCAAACTGTTTACCTCTGAGCTGTTCAGCATTGAAAAGGACTTTCTCTGTTTTTTTATAAATATATATACAAAAAATAACTGCAACAATAAAACCATTTACTCCTCTTTTTCTTTTCGTCTTTCTTCTCTTCTCTTTCATTCATTCATTCTTTCTTTCTTTTTGATTAAAGGACCTAAACAAATGAAAGAATTTTTGTAAGTCTCTTTATACTAATAAACATTTGCCCCCAATTTTCACGATCAGATCTAAGAGGAGTTAATATTATTAGTGGAGAAGTAGGTGCATTTCAGTAATTCTGTCCATAAAATTCTTTTAGCAGGTGATATTATATATGACTGAATAATGCATATTTTGTAAATTGAACATGATCTTTATGAGTTTATAAGGCATGGCTGGTAGGATATTGGAGGAGGCTACTTAAGGTAATCTGTATCAATATCCAGTTCTGCAGGAGGAATATCCAGCAATGTCATTGCTCAGACGAGCTAGCAATACCTCTTTCTAATATAGAAGGAAACCTCTAAGTTCCAACCCCAAGATATGTGTGATGTGGGAGGGGAAGAGCATTCTAGAGAATTTGGTGATGACCCTCAAATTTCTGTGAATGATGTATTTCAGACCCAAGGATCACTTACATTTATTAAATCACTATAAACTTAGAACTGAATAAGATCTATGATTTCCCTAAGTCTGATTAATAAATAAATTGTTAGCTAATATCATGAGGAATAGTCATTAGCCTAGTTAAAGTCTACCCAGCACACTGACTCGCCATCTGAGCTTACTCTCTTATCTAACATGTCCATTTTCTTAAGAGTTGGTAGCAAATGCAGCTGCAGACTTGCTAAGAGAACATACAGTGGAGCCAGTCTCCAGAAATTCTGAAATTTAATTGTTGGCATTTTCAATTATAATATTAAGTTGGTTTGTGACGATAATTTTTAAATTTTTAAATGACTCATATTATATTTTCTTTATTTTATATATTTTTGCTATCTTCTGTGAATCTTAGTTGCTTTCAAATAGTTGATTATAGTTTAAAAGAAAGCATTTAAAAGAGGTTAAGAGAAATCATTCAGCATGAGAAACACTAAGTCCAGTACCTCTGTCATAATACCTTGTTAGTTCATTATTAGGATTATCTGAGCATGAGTCCCTTAAAGGATAGCCTCTCCCAAATATTCATCTGTAAACACATACATAGGCTAGCCGCACTAAATGGGCTGTGTAGATTTATTTACAGAAGTACACGTACAATAATAATAAGGAACGTATAAGAGGGCATGGATTTCGAGAGGAAGTGGGAGCATGGGAAGAAACAAAACAGCTGGGAATAAATCATGTACATACATTACTTATACGTGAAATTCTCAAAAAAATAAAGAAAAAGTTATATTTGAAAAGAACAAATTCGAACACATGCTAATAATCCAGTGCTTGGGAGTAGAGGTAGGAGAATTTCAATTCAAATTAGCTTAGGCTACTACATATAAATTCTACAGAAAGACTGCATCAGAGAAAATATAAGGGAATGTAAGTTTTGACATAGACTCTTATGGGTGACTCAGAGACCTAGGATATACAAAATACAGTTGAAACAAAATCAGTGAAAGTATTCCTAATAATATTCTGTTACTCTCATAGTTCCGTGCCTAGTCCAATTGTCATCAGAAAGGCTTCCAGCAACAGCTGATGTGAACAGTTGCAGAGACCCACACCCAAACATGAGATGAAGTTTGGAGAAACTCCCACACAAGAGGGGGAGGAAAATTGTAGGATCCCTAGTGGTCAAGGACACCAAAAGATCATGTCCCACAAAATCAAAATAAGAAAGGTTCATAGGCGCTCACAGAGACTGAAGTGGAAATCTCAGAGTCTGCATGGGTCTGAGTTAGGTTCTCTGCATACATGCTGTGATTGTTTAGATTAGGTGTTTTGTGAAACTCCTAATAGAGGAGGTAGAGGTGTCTCTGACTCTTTTTCCTGCTTGTCGGACTCTTCCTCCTACTGGGTTGCCTTGTCCAGCCTTGATATGAGGGTTTGTGCCTAGCTTTATTGCATCTTCATGTGGTTTTTTGGTTGATATGGCTGGGAGGCCTGACCTTTTCTGATGGGAAGCAGATGAGAGCAGATGTGGGGCACAAGATAAATGTGGGTGGGGAAGTGGGATAAAGGGAAGGAGGGGGCTGCATTGGGAGCATATCGATGAGAGAAGAATAAAAAAAATGCCTGGCATTGATCTTTCAAAGGTTGTGTTGGAAGGAGAAAACATGTTAACACCGAATGAGGTTTACCAACTGAAAACATTTCCTCTGAACCTTTAAGACAAGTTTTACTAAAATGTAAGAAACCAATGACGTCTTCCTATACAAAAAAAGCAAAATATATGCTGTTAATGTTAATAATGTTCATAATTATCAACTCACAACTTGTCCAGCAATATTGATACACTTTACTGTAATTCATGTGATTGTTCTGTGTTTTTATATAATCCTATCTTTGCTTATAAGATGACACAGAATTTTAAGTTTAATATTTATTATTAATATTGTTTTATTTTAATTTTAGGACTAGAGTGCATTGTAGATTATTCTAACCTTAAAATTTGTGTGTAGTTTAACATGATCTTCAACTCCTTTTTTCTGGTCTCTACCGTACTTGCTGACCCACACCCATGCTGGGAATTCACGTAACTACCATTCTGTCTGATTCTGAGTTCTTTAATACAGTATGTTATAATTTATTTTTAAATAGTAAAACTAGATATTTCCATATGCCTAATATTTTACATCTGCATTTAATTAGTTGTGTGTTTATTAATAATAGTGAAAGTTCTATCCAAAAANGCTGGGAGGCCTGACCTTTTCTGATGGGAAGCAGATGAGAGCAGATGTGGGGCATAAGGTAAATGTGGGTGGGGAAGTGGGATAAAGGGAAGGAGGGGACTGCGTTGGGAGCATATTGATGAGAGAAGAATAAAAAAAATGCCTGGCATTGATCTTTCAAAGGTTGTGTTGGAAGGAGAGAACATGTTAACACTGAGTGAGGTTTAGCACCTGAAAACATTTCCTCTGAATCTTTAAGACAAGCTTTACTAACATGTAAGACCGAAACCAATGATATCTTCCTATACAAAAAAAGCAAAATATACTCTGTTGACATTAATAATCTCCATAATTATCAACTCACAACTTGTCCAGCAATATTGATACACTTTACTGTAATTCATGTGAGCGTTCTGTGTGTTTCTATATAATCCTATCTTTGCTTATAAGATGACACAGAATTTTAAGTTTATTATTTATTATTAATATTGTTTTTATTTTAATTTTAGGACTAGGGTGCATTGTAGATTGTTCTAACCTTAAAATTTGTGTGTAGTTTAACATGATCTTCAACTCCTTATTTCTGGTCTCTACCGTCCTTGCTGACCCACACCCATGCTGGGAATTCACATAACTACCATTCTGTCTGATTCTGAGTTCTTTAATACAGTATGTTATAATTTTTTAATACTAAAGCTAGATATTTCCATATGCCTAATATTTTACATCTGCATTTAATTAGTTGTGTGTTTATTAATAATAGTGAAAGTTCTATCCAAAAAATTGGTCCCTCTTCCCATACAGAAGATTGACGTGGCTTCCCTACAGGGGTCCATTTGACTTTGCAAGGCAAAAACCACAAACTGCTGAGTTTGAGCACCAAAACTAATACATATAAATATATATATGGTATTTTTCTGAATATGCCAAACCATCACCTAAATGTATATATATATATATATATATGAGAAAATCCATAGTGAATGCNNATTAAGCCACCTTTTACTTCCAAAATGCTATCATATTTAGAATCAAGTCACCCTTGCTATAATCATGATTTAAAAAGAAAACTTTCTTATTCTGGCAGATTTTTCTTCTGCAGTTGAAAGTGGACATAAGACTCCAATTCTTCACCTTTAGAGTGGGACTGCACGAGGAGCTGTCCAGGACTTTTCAGGTTTGGGGGTTCTGAACCAGGCTGCATGTAGGTATGCATCATTGGTTTCTGTCTTAGTTTGAGCAATCCTACTTCCTGGAACAAAGATATGCCAGCTTCACTGGATCGCCAGCCTGTGGGTGGCTAGTGTGTTAGTAATTCCTCTTTGAATATCTAAATCAACCTAATAAATCCTTGTCATGTACATATATATATATATATACATATTGCTTCTGTGTTGCACTGTAGAGCTTTAATATAAGTTCTTACTTCATCTTGCCATGTGGAAACTTTTTTGATAATTATTGTGCTTTTACTTGAAATTGTTATGATGCTATTATTATACCTCTCTGTGTTTGTTTGAAACAAATGGCTCCTAAAGGGAGTGGCATTATTAGGAGGTGTGGCCTTACTGGAATATGTTTGGCCTTGTTGGAGGAAGTGTGTCACTGTGCAGGAAGGCTTTGAGGTCTCCTAATGCTCATACCACACCCACTAAGACAGACCACTTCCTATTGCCTGAATAGCAAAATGTATAACTCTCAGCTCCTTCTCTAGCACCATGTCTTCCTGCATACAACCATGTTTCACATTGATGATGATGGACTGAACTTCTAAACTGTATGACACTCAATTAAATATTTTCCTTTATAAAAGTTGCTGTCCTTATGGTGTCTCTTCACAGAAATAAAATCCCTAATTAAGACACTATCTAAGATATAATTCATTTATATTAGTTAAATTTGAAAGTGAGTGGGTAAATATAGTTTNATGTCTTCCTGCATACAACCATGTTTCACATTGATGATGATGGACTGAACTTCTAAACTGTATGACACTCAATTAAATATTTTCCTTTATAAAAGTTGCTGTCCTTATGGTGTCTCTTCACAGAAATAAAATCCCTAATTAAGACACTATCTAAGATATAATTCATTTATATTAGTTAAATTTGAAAGTGAGTGGGTAAATATAGTTTCATTATCCTGTGAGCAACAAGAAGCACAGAATATAATTCAATTAAGAAAGTAAAGTAATTAGTTCCCTTTATATAAAATATGTTTGGTATTGTGTGCAATAAAGTAGATCAATGTATTTTGTATTGATGTGTTTGAGATCTATATCCCTAAATTGGTCATCAAAAGGACAAGTAATCCAGTTTGAAAAAATAGGGGGGAGAGAGATACAAACAGAGAACTCTGAACAGAGAACTCTGAACAGAGGAATCTAAAATGCCTGAAACACACTTAAGAAAATGTTCAACATTCTTTGCCATCAGACAAATGCAAATCAAAACAACTCTGAGATCCCATCTTACACCTGTAAGAATTGCCAATTACAAAACCCTGATGACAACTTATGTTGGAGAGGATGTGGGGTAAAGGGAACACTCCTGCATTGCTAGTGGGAGTGCAAACTGGTACAGCCACGTTGGATATCAGTATGGTAATTTCTCAGAAAATTAGAAAACAACCTTCCTCAAGATCCAGCAACACCAGTTTTGGGTATATACCAAAGGATGCTCAATCATACCACAAGGACATGTACTCAATTATGTTTATAGCAGCATTGTTTGTCATAGCCAGAACCTGGAAACAACCTAAGCGCCCCTCAAACCAATGAATGGGTAAGGAAAAAGTGGCACATTTACACAACAGAACACTACAGAGCAGAAAAAATAATGACATCTTGAGATTTATAGGCAAATAGATAGATCTAAAAGACATCATATTAAGTGAGATAACCCAGACCCAGAAAAACAAACATCATATGTACTCATTATAAGTGGCTTTTTGACACAAAGCTTAGAAACCAAGCCTACAATTCCCAATCCTAGAGAACCGAGACAATAATGAGAACCTTAAGAGAGACATGCATGGATCTAATCTACATGGGAAGCAAGAAAAGACAAGATCTCTGAGTAAATTGGGAGCATGGAGAGGGTAGAAGCAGAGGGCAGAAGAAGGGAAAGGAGCAGAGAAAATGTATAGCTCAATAAAAATCAATTTTAAAAGTTAAAGAAGCTTAATTCTTATAACATCAACATTTATTTGCTTCATTAAAATTAAACTTATACCTATTAGCACATAAACTACTCACAGGTCACAAAACTTCCTAATTCAAACATTGACACTCATAAATCAAGTCATTCATGAGTAAGTAATATTAATAAAAAGTTTCTGGCTGAACTGTCCTCTTACAAAAACTTCAATTTGAAGTATCTTGAGCACAAGAAAGAACGTCATAAGTGAAGAATTCCACATCTCATCTAAAATTATGCATCATGATCAAAACACAGGTACATAAACATACTGTATAAGATTTTCTACAGTCTATTGTGTAAAGTACGCAGCAACCATGAATTTCATTTAGACAGAGTTTCACTGCATGTAACCTCATTGTACATATAAAAATATTTCAAACTATTTTTAAAAACAAATTATGCAATGCTTAATCCTAGAAATCATAGAAAAGCAATGATTTAATATCCCTATAAGACTCTTAGCAATAAGACCAAGTCACCCAGTTATATTTTGGTAATGAAAGCTAGTGGTTTCAATCAATGCATGCATACAAGTTTAGTGGTCTATCAGTTTGTTGCCCTTGTCAAAAGCCTATTTCTGGTATGAAGAAATAAAAACATCTTGGTCACTAATTGTTATTGAGTGCTCTTCTGTGAGGTCATGTCTCAATGAAGTGGCCAGTGTTGAAAGTCAGGGTCATCTTCCACACTGCCCAGTCAACAAGGAGTAAAGAAATCACAAGGCAGTCAAAAATGAACACTTGTAATTGGCATCAACAAGAACATGGCAAGACCTCTCTGTTCTTTCATCTCAAATCACTCCTCCCAGCAAGAAGAAGAGCAGCAGGCTCAAGAGAGGTGACAAGACTGAGCCTTTCAACACTGACTTTCCAGGCCAGCCTTCAGGGAGACATCTGAAATGCACCATTTCCTACTTNCAATAAGACCAAGTCACCCAGTTATATTTTGGTAATGAAAGCTAGTGGTTTCAATCAATGCATGCATACAAGTTTAGTGGTCTATCAGTTTGTTGCCCTTGTCAAAAGCCTATTTCTGGTATGAAGAAATAAAAACATCTTGGTCACTAATTGTTATTGAGTGCTCTTCTGTGAGGTCATGTCTCAATGAAGTGGCCAGTGTTGAAAGTCAGGGTCATCTTCCACACTGCCCAGTCAACAAGGAGTAAAGAAATCACAAGGCAGTCAAAAATGAACACTTGTAATTGGCATCAACAAGAACATGGCAAGACCTCTCTGTTCTTTCATCTCAAATCACTCCTCCCAGCAAGAAGAAGAGCAGCAGGCTCAAGAGAGGTGACAAGACTGAGCCTTTCAACACTGACTTTCCAGGCCAGCCTTCAGGGAGACATCTGAAATGCACCATTTCCTACTTTGTTTCTTCCTGAATCTCATCCTGCCCACAATTATCTATCTGCCTCCTAATCTAATAAAGAGCAAATAATATGTTCTTTGTGAGTGTCAAAAGACAAAAATCTGCATAGGGTTATGTGGAAACTGAAAATGTGCCTAGATAAGTACAGAAGCTTTGTGTTTCAAAGAATATGAGCTAGCTAATAATGTGAGGTCCTAAAGATTCAATAATTGACAGTCTTCAAAAATGCAAGACCAGTGAAGGATCTGACATAGAAAACTTCTACTTTAATGAGAAGGGCAGGAGTGTCCTTTAATTAGAAGGAGAAAGAATTGTTGGTTTCTTAGATTCCAGTACTGGGATTTACTTCTAGTTCTTGATGGATTCTCTGTGAAGCCATAGAGTACATGATACATCAAGAATAAAAGAAATGTCACCAAAAAGAAATCAAGGATAGGACATGAAGGACTTCTTGTAGGATATGAGGAAAGAGCGATGCCTAGTGAAACACAGTTCAACTGAAATCACAGTGAGAACGTTGATCAAACAGGACCACAAATGTATCATCCTGCCACTTGGCTCAGGAACGGACTCCTTGTTCCAGCAGCCTTAGAAGTCTGTGTACAGACAAAGAAACTATAGGCAGCAGGATTTACTCAATTCCAGATGCTTGTAAGGCAGGAAGGATTAAAAGACACCAGGTTAAGGTCATTTAGAAATCTTCTCAGAGAAAATCTGAAATCAGGCACTAGGATATAACAGGTAGGCAGAAAATAGTTATATTCTAAAACTTTGGAGAGCTTTAACAAACCTTCCATTTAGTGTTACATATCATATCATAGGATGTTTTGTGATGTTAGAAACAAAATAAATCAAATTTAAATTTATGAATTAAAAAGAATCTACTTATATAGCATGATGTTTTGAAATAAGTTTACAATATGGAATAGTTAGATTAAGCAAATTAATATATAAATTACTTCACACCAATTTTGTATAAGAACAGTGAAACCTATGTTTTATTAGCACTGCAAAAATTCAACTTCTGATAACACTACTGTATCCTTTGGCTAAAATCTTCTAACCCTTCCTCCATTGTCTTCTCTGTTTTACTCCTCTCTACAGTAATTCTAAGTTCTGTATCTGGGTTCCATATGCAAGTGTGGTCATGGTGAATTAGTCTTTCTTTGCCATACATATTTCACTTAGCATAATACTGNTGTTAGAAACAAAATAAATCAAATTTAAATTTATGAATTAAAAAGAATCTACTTATATAGCATGATGTTTTGAAATAAGTTTACAATATGGAATAGTTAGATTAAGCAAATTAATATATAAATTACTTCACACCAATTTTGTATAAGAACAGTGAAACCTATGTTTTATTAGCACTGCAAAAATTCAACTTCTGATAACACTACTGTATCCTTTGGCTAAAATCTTCTAACCCTTCCTCCATTGTCTTCTCTGTTTTACTCCTCTCTACAGTAATTCTAAGTTCTGTATCTGGGTTCCATATGCAAGTGTGGTCATGGTGAATTAGTCTTTCTTTGCCATACATATTTCACTTAGCATAATACTGCCCAAGCCCATCTGTATTTAGGCAATAACAATGAATTATCATAGCTGATCTTAAGAAACCTTATAGCTTATAATAAAGAATTTTTCTTTCCATACAGCTTTAAATATTTCAGCCAAGATTGTCTCCCTATTTCCCCTTGTAGTCAGTCAATAACGCAGATAACTCTCAGGAAGCATAAGAATGAATTTACATTATTTTTAACATACAATATTAATTAATAAATAATGAACTCTATTATCATGACTTCTTTTCTTCAACAAGATGCAATATGAAGAGATCACTGTACATCTTTGTATCAATGTAGCAAGATACAGTTTATAAATTCAGGAAGATAGCAAATGGAGGGAGAGTGGATAAAGCCAAAAGGAAGTCCCCTGTGAACTAATATTTGCACAGTCCACTGGTAATATCTGGGTCTTGACAAGAGTTCAGTATCACTCTCTCTGCAGGAGAATCTTCAAAGAGCTCAACAATCCTGTTCTTTCACCCGTGTCTCCATGACACTAAACTGATATGGAATTTGGTGTTTTGATTGCTGATGTACCTATGAATTACATAATCAATATTCAATCTTAGTCTTCTCCATTTTTAGGAAATAAAGTGTTTTCTTTGTAGCCTTATTCTCTCCTGGGTGTTGTCTTTGGCTGTTCAAATTCTTAATCCTATCAACAATAGGGAATTAGGCTCTCTCTCTCTCTCTCTCTCTCTCTCTC
>LOEQ01002135.1:208338-219481 GCA_001685075.1 Bramus lutescens | reverse complement strand
AACACTAGTCCATTGTTGTTGGAAGTGCAAACTTGTACAGCCACTTTGGAAATCAGTATGGTGATTTCTCAGAAAATTAGGAAACAGCCTTCCTCAAGATCCAGCACTACCACTTTTGGGTATATAATATACCCAGAGGTTGCTGAATCCTTCCCCAAGAACATGTGCTCAATTATGTTCATAGCAGCATTATTTGTCGTAGCCAGAACCTGGAAACAACCTAAATGCGCCTCAACTGAAGACAATGGAGCAATATACAATTGGAAAAAATGATATCTTGAAATTTGCAGGAAAATGGATAGATGTAGAAAAAATTATATTGAGTGAGGTAGCTCAAAACCCAAAAGACAAATATAATATGTACTCACTCATAAGTGGCTTTTAGACACAAAGTAAAGAAAAATCAGCCTACATTTCAGAATCCTAGAGAACCTAGAACACGAAGAGGACCCTAAAAGGGACTTACATGAATCTAATCTACATGGGAAGTAGAAAATGACAAGATCTCCTGAGTAAATTGGAAGCATGGGGATCCTGGAAGAGGGCAGAAGGGGGAGGAAGGGAGTGGAGAAAAATATATAGGTCAATAAAAAATAAAAGATACCCCTTATATTATACTTCCTTAAATTTTTCTTTTCTCCTAGTTATTAATACTTAATGTCACTTTTTTAGAGATTCATAGGGACTCTGTCTATAAAATTTTTAATTTTAATTTTTTTAATTTTTAATTTTTTTCTGTAACAAAAGGTTACAGAAATCTAAGGAGCACACAATGTATAAGAAATCACAAGTAAAAATAGCAAAGATGTATTTATTGGTTAATTAGACAGTCAGGACAGCATTTGAAGATTTCATCTTATATTGGTAGCAGTTTTTCTTCTTTATGTTCATCATATTCTGGAATCAGCTTTCCAAGACATCTTTGGTTAATTTAATATTTTCTATACAATAAGAAATCCCTAACAATATTTCTTATTCTTCCCTAATTCTTTGGGAAGTGTTTAATGTCCAAACAATATGCTCATGCTTGTCTTAGTGTTGCCTACACAGTGTATTTAATGTGCTTACAACACTGTGCTTGGCACTTTTCATCCATCCTTTTGAAGCTGTGCTTACTTGCTTTAAATATCTATGACTTGTTACCATATTTCTCAGGCCAGTGGTGAATATTATAGCAAGAGTAACAAGCATTCCCAGTGATTTCTTCTTTTAAATTCATCATAGCACGAGTACCTCATTCCAATTTTGATTTCCTTGTATATCAATTGCAGCACCATCTTCTAAAATCATAATATGTGACAGATATACAAAGAGCCCATGTCAGAAACAGGAAGAATGTAGGCACTGACATTGAGATTGTCCTTCTTTATTCAAGCACAATATAAGTCTATCACTGGAAACAGAGATTCACTGCTTTGATAAATGAATGAGATCAAGGATTTCAAAGCAGAATTTTGTGGAAGGGATTTAAGAGACGGCCTTGGACACCGATTGTAGGAGGTACACAAGGTAATAGATATCCAGTCTCCTTTGACAATGTCAGGGATGTAGACTCAAGGAAAAAGCCACTTTCAAATGGCATGAAAGAGCACCAACATATGGATTCACATGTACAGACAAAGCTAAAAACTTACATTTGACTGCAAAAAAATCACTCCAGTACAACTATCATTCTTGAGGCCTGATCTTCAGTATTTTCACACACACAAAGGAATATAGTATCAATCAAGAGCCAGAGATGTTAAGTGTGTATAATCTAACTGCTACATCATCTTCAAAGTAAGTTTATGGTAGGGACTTGAATCCTTGAGCTTCTTAGTATATTCTTCATTCATTTGATTGAGTTGACAGCTACAAACTCCAAATAGAAATAGAAGGACTCGAACCCAGAGAGCATTAAAAAGGCCCTGATAACCCTGTCTTGATTAGACCTAGATTCTAAAGACCTTAGCGAATGTTAAGAGAGCAGTTCAAACTGCTGAGTTCTTATACTATTTCCTGGCACTACTGTTCAAGACACCATAGACTGAGTCTAAAATAGTAGGTATTTCTTGAATTTTAGTTTTATAAACTAGAAGTATGAAACAAGAATTTTACTAGGCCCACATTCTTATTGCAAGATCTGAGAAAATGTTTTTTTTTCTTCTTCCTTCTAACATCTGATGATTACAAGCCACTGTTGTTATCATGTGGCTTATAGAAACTTCCTACAAATTTCTGCTGTGGTGTCATTTAAATCCTCTTTCTCTTCATTCTGTATGTTAAAGTTTCCCTTTTCTTTTGAGAAAAAATCAGTCATACTAGATTTAGAGCTTTATAACCGCATTTCTTTAGTTACATATTTAAAGGGCGCAATTTGTAAATACCATATTTTAGGATTCTAGGTAGACATAACACTTGGGAGAGCTAAGGCTGAGGCAGTCATTTGAGCTTGGCCCTCTAGTCTCCCTGCTCGAGTTGATCACCATGACTGGCTGTGCTTGTTGGTATATGAGTGGGAGAAATTCATTTCCACTAAGAAACCAAATAATATTTGTTTCATAAAAAACAACTTCTTTTGAGGTCATACTCACTTTGATACTTGGACATGTTATATCTCAATTTTCTCTACAAAACTTTCAGCAAATCCCACTTTTAAGCTTATATTTTCAACAAATAATAAATATAATCATAACAAAAAAACAAGTCTATGCAAAATGACAACCAAATAACCATAGAAGTTGTGGATTATATAAACTAGAATCAAAAAAGTCTGTAGAGAAATTATATTCATGACCCTGTGAATAGACTAAAACCTCATCAAATTATATGCATTTCATAATGAATTTGCTCATGTGGAATTTTATATATCTGTTTTAACTGTTGTGTAAGACTTTTCAGCTAAGATGAGGTTGATAAAAGGCTATGTTTCCACTGGAACAAATCCTCTTTGAAATGCAGTTCACAAATTCAAAAGTATAATTTTAAAACTAGCTTTAAAACATCTATATATAGGAATTTTAAAAATTATGTATTCATAATTTTTTGAGATTATAATAAAATTACATTATTTTACTCTTCTCTTTTCTTTCTCCAAAAAATACCAATGTACTGCTACTTTCTCTCTTTCAAATTCCTGACTTCTTTTTTCACCAATGGTTTTATACGTATATATTTATGTACGTATAAAACATATATACATTTTATATATATCTTTGCATGTATATATAAAACATGTTTCACCTGTGGAAAAAAGATTTCTGTCTATTGAATTTTGGTTCATACTTACAGTGCTAAATAACTAAGATCAAATAATTAGTATTTGATCTTATGAATATTGTAAAATGGATTTATGTCAAATACAACCAAAATCAAATTATAAGCTTCTCCATCATGAAATATACATACATGTCTTTATGTACATCTGACATATTTTGCAGTACAAAATGAAGGCTTTTGCCCTTTGAAATTATTAAAAATAAGTGACTGTCTTCATATGACTTAGACTGAATCGGACCAATACCTAGTTTAGTTTCATACAGACATCAGAGGGCATTGTTTTTGGTTGTAAAACTGTAAGATCTCTCTAGATTATCTAGTGAACATAGAGATGCCAGCTAATGAAACAAGTACCAGTAACTGTCCAGTGTTTTAGTAGTCCTTGGTACAGAAATGATAAGGATAATGTTGGGTCATGAAAGAAAAGCATGAAAAAGATTCCATGTGAAAATCATGGTGTGGTAGGCATGTAGCCCTTGAGAATAAAACAGATATTGTAATTGTTTTCAATTTCACATTCTCAATGTAAATGAATTGCATTACTGAACTAAAGAAGTAGTTATTTTCCACTGCTGATCTTGATATTAAAGAGTTAACAATGGTTTCTTAATCTTTTCTTCATTAAGAGATGTTACAGAATTCAAGAGAAAATTGGCATTTGTATCAGCTGCAGTAAGTAGTTCTTCCTTTTCTGTCTCACTCCCAAAGAGGCAACTTCTGCCTCTCCTCTGCCTTCTTCCTCCTTCTCCCCTCCCTCTTCTCTCCCTCCCTCTCTCTGCTCTTCCCCCCCTTCTCCCCTTTCCCCTTCCTTTCCATAGCCCACTAAATAAATATCCAACCTCACTCTGCATGTCTTGTGCCTATCCGTCTCTGTCTCTCACCAACCACACAGCTCCCTGCCTGGGACTTGCTGCCCCTCATGCATTGTTTTTACCATAACAACCATGAGCCAAAATAAACTCATTCTTCTATAGTCAGTTCTGCTTTTAGTGTTTCATCACAGCAACAAAAAAAGTAACTAACACACCAGGTAATTTTAGATCATGTCAAAGATAAGCATCACACCAGCCTTCTACTTTATTTTTTGTTTTTGAGGAAGAGTCTCTTGTTCCTGCCACTTCACTACTTACTGCAGCTGATACAAAGACATAAAGCACATAAGATCAAAATGATGAGAGAAAGGGGAAATTGCAATGACAATGCATCAGGTACATGATGGAAGTCGTCAAGGTTGAACCTGGGACACAGAGGTAGAATTGGGTCGTAGAGGACCTCTGTGCCATGCAGGGAATTTGACTTTTTAATGTATCTATTCCATTGCTTGTGAAAGAGCAGTATTTTAAGAAAGTAACTCAAGAGCTGATGAAGAAACCACAGTGAGACAGGTAAAATCACTTGTGAGACTGTTCAACCATACTCAGCAAGAATGGAACAAAGAGACAGAATGAAAGGTGGTTGTGAGGAGACCCAGTTGCTTACTCCCACCTCCATGAACTCCAACATACTTCGTCTTCCATAATAGATTGTACCCTCTCAAACCCTCTGGAGAGCCTGAGAGCTTATTCTAGTGCACTCTAGCAAAGAATGAGTTTCCTGGAAGTGGCTCAAAAATCACACTGGTCAATAAGACTGGAGGAGAAGCAATATGAAGTTTTTAAAAGATCCCTGCTGAGTGAGTGACCACAGACTCCCATGAATCACACTCATGAGAGTGCCATTAGACTATACACTGGACCTTGACCAGGAGAATACCTCAAGGCTATGGGGAGAAACTTTGACTTGGAACTGCACCATCTTCAATAAGGCAAAGGCTGCTCAGAGCCAGGCCCTAGGGGAAAATAGACTCACATTCTAAGTGGTGCACAGGGCAACAGGAAAGTTGAGGTCAACTTTGGCAAACTGACTCATGAAAATAGGATCAGTATTTGAGATCCAACCTATAGCACAAATTCTAATTGGTATTAACAATAAAATCCCATGTTGGACTCTAAAGTCCAACTACCAGGAAGAGTTGCCCCCAAGAGACCACTCTCACACCACAGTTGATGTAAAAGCAAGAGGATTTAATTAATTCTGTTGTGACAGGGTACTTCAGCATTCGAGAAGCCAAAAGACCCTGAATAGCTGGCACAGGCTACTTTTAAAGTAAAAAGCCATAGAAACAAGGGGAGGACACTCAGGGGTTGTTCTTCAACTATTAGGATTGACTTATTCAAAGGGCTATTAACAATAATTTGAGCTGAAAGACCCCTCACCTAAATTGGTACTTGGAAAGCCTTTAGCCCTGAATAAATGGAAATTTACAGAAGTTCACTACACCGAAAAGATGGAAAATTACAGCTTGAGCCAAACAGGATGCCTGTGGTTTTGCCCTTACTCCTAGCCTGGCCTCTGTGCCAGGAAAAGAAGGAGTATCTGGCCCCCAGGACTTGTTATCAAAACTAGCAGATTGCTGATGCATGTCGTATCTAGATCTATGGTTTTTCCAGGAAATTCAGGAACTGGCGCGAACAGTGAACCAATAGAAATGCTGTTGCTATGCTTGCCAAGTATGTATCCCTTGCACCCTATAAAATTGCTTAGAAAACCTTGCCCAGTGTGCCCAGCCTGCCTAGCTGGGACACCCACAGGCACTTGTGTGATTAATAAAGCCTCTTGCTGATTGCATCCGCTGGCTGACTTATTGAGTTTGGGGAAAACTCTCATAAAGATCCCAAATTGAGGGTCTTTCAGAGCCAGGGCTGGAGGGCCGTTGCCAGATCAGGTGAGGTAAGAGGGAACATCTGAGGGTTGCTTTGGCCCCTTTCCCAGGATTGAGTCAAAACATCTGTGGGTTATCTTGTCCTAATTCCAGGAGCGGAGCTCTATTTGGAGAACATCCACAAGGACACAAGGAGATAGAAAGTCTCCAATATTCCAGTATGTGCATGTGTAGTTGTTAGGTTCCCAGGGGAGGGGGAAAGCACTAAGGCTGAGAGGCCTCAGAAATGGCCTCAAAGTTGTCAGAAGTGGCTTCAGAGTTATCCTAGAGTTTTACAACCAGAGTCAGACAAAGGTATTAATGCTTAAGATCAGAGAAGCAGAGTGGCCAGTCACTAGAGATTTCTTTTACCTCTATCAATACTCAGACCAAAGTGGCAATCCTGTCCTCAGACTGTCTTCTCAGACTTTGTTCTCTGACTGCAGAGTGACCATCAGACTGCACTGAGCTCCTGTCTCCTTCCACCTTATATTCCTCTCTCCACCCAGACATATTATTTCTGTCTCCATCTCCCTAGTGCTGGGATTAAAGGCACGTGATCACCTTTGTATGAGCTGTTTCTCATTTAGACAGATTCTATCTTCTGTAACCCAGTGTGGCCTTGAACTCACAGAGATCCCTCTGCCTCGTCCCCCAGTGCTGGGATCAAAGGTGTGCGCCACCACTCCCTGGGCTCTAGTGACTTAGCTCTGCACTCTGATTTTCAGGCAAGCTTTATTTGTAGAAAACATAAACAATATATCACCACACCAACCTCGCAAAGTTGAGGTGGGACCAGAATTTAAGGCCAACTCTTGAAAGACTGCCCATTGACTGCTTCAGCACCTGTGACCTTACAAAAGGTCACCTAGGGTTGTGACAGGCATCTGGAAGCCTGGGAAGAAAAAACAAAGAGAGCTAGGACTGATCTCAACAACTAGGTGAGACTCTAAGCAAACTCTGCTCCCATCCCTTCCTCCTTTAACAGCCAAAGCTATCTGTAGAAATCAACAGCAGATAAACCACAGAACAGACAAACTCTGGGAGATTGATTAACACACCACTGAATGATGAAAGGATCACTGAAGAAGTTGTTTGGTTGGAGGCTTCACCCGAGGCCCTGACATCCATTCTAAAATGTTTGAGTGGAACTTTCCATTCCTAGCCCCTCCCCTGGGAGTTGCTGAAGTCCAGACTCCACCTCTGAAAAAGCCCACCAAACGGTGACCCCTCCCCAGGGAGGATCAAGACCACTCCCACAGGCTATTTAAACCACCCCCCCACCAGAGAATGAACAGGTGGTCTTCTGGTTTTCCTTCCCCCGTCCATGGTCTTTCCAGTTCTTCTTCCCCCCCCCCTTCTGTGTGTCCTGTTTACCCCCACCCCGAGGGTCACCTGGGAGCATTGGCATCCATTAAACCTGGGTTTTTTCTAATTTGGTTTGATTTGGTCTGGTTTGGATTACTGTGTTGGTGGAGAAGCTTATTGGGCCAGAAAAAAAACATTGCAGAAGTAAGCAAGGATAAAAAATATCCATAGAATTAAATGAAAATGAAAGCACAACATTCTAAAACCTATGGGGTACCAGGAAAACCATCCTAAGAGGAAAGAATAGAGCCAAAGATGCCTGTGTTTAAAAAGTCAGGGTGCTCTTGAATAACTAACTTACTGATATGCCTTGAGGCCTTAGAAAAACAAGTCAAATCCAAAACCAGTCGATGGAAAGGAATTGCTGAGGACAGGGCAGAAGTTAATAAAATGGAAATTAAAAACCCCAAACAATACATAGAATCAAAGAAACAAAGAGTTGGTTCTTTGAAAAGATTAGCAAGAATGGCAAAGGCTTGGTCAAACTAAGAAAAAAAAAAGAGAGAGACCCCAAATGAGTGAAACTGTAGCTGAAAAGGAGACATGGGAGCAAATACCAAGGAATTCACAAAATCATTGGGGCACAAAGGTTAGTGTTCTATTAAACTGGAAAATCTAAAAGAAATGGATGACTTTCTATGTGCATACAAGATAATTAGGCATATCTTTAACAAGCAATGAGATTGAAGCTGTAATAAAAACAAATCTCACAACTGAAAGGAATCCAGGCCCGGATGGATTCATTGTTGAATTCTCCCAGATGTCTAAAGACATAACACTCATGCTTCTCAACCTAAATGCTTTCATGTCATGTAGTGAGCCACTGAGTCACCCTCCAATTCTCCCCATATAATAAATTCCATAATCAAACTTAGTGTTGCCTGGGCTACAGTGTTCTCTTCTTTCTATACTTTAATTTTGACTCCTGTTACATTGCCTTACTTCTTGATCTCCTGACCCTGGAGATCTTTTTCTATCTTCTGTAAACTGCATTGTTTTTGTTCTTTTGTTTTGGCTTTGCAACCAGGTAAGTTTTATGCAAATGTATAACTAAACGTCTTTTCAGCTACCACTCCAATAAAGACACAAGCAATTAAACAAAACCTCTTTAAAAATATTTAGCAAGGCCTGTGAGGTGGCTCAGTGGGTAAGAGTGCTTGAACCTGAGAACTTGGTTTTGATCCCCAGATGCCACAGTAGAAGAGAATTGATCCCCAAGAGGTTTCCTATGACTTCCACATGCACACCATGTACCCCCTCTCACATACACACACAGATTTTTTTAAACAAGCCTAGTCTGGTGGCATTAGGCCCATAACCCCAACACCTGGGAAGTAGAGGTAAGTGTTAGAAATAATCCTTAAGAGGAGCCTCTCCGCTGACACAAATAATTTCAATCAGACCAGATTAGACTGAATCAAAGATGCCCGTGTTTAATAAATACATCATTCCCAGGTGGTTGGGAGCATGGCAGAGGGTGGGGAGTGGGGAGACAGAGAGGGAGAAACCATCCAAAACCCATGACCATGTGTTCCTTTTTCAGGCACTAACCTAAATAGCCTGTGGGAGTGAGTGGTCCTGACCCTCCATGGGGAGGGGTCAGTGCTTGGCTGACTTCCCAGAGGTAGAGTCTGGACCAAGGCAACTCCCAGGGGGAGGGGGCTTGAAATGGAGCATTCTGTTCCATTGGCACTCCATTGGCGACCCAAGGATGACTGCCAGGGGCTGGGGTGATGCTTCCAACCCAAACACCCCAGAGTCCTTGGGTATATGGGTATCAGGGGGTTGGGGTGACACTTTCAATCAATCATCCCAGAGTCCTTGGATATAGGGGTGTTAGAGGACTGGGATCTCACTTTTGACCAAACATCAGGAAGATCAGTAGCTCAAAATCATTCTTGGATATCTAGTGGGTTTGAGGCCAGCCTGGGCTACCTGAGACCTTGTCTCAAAACAATATTTTAAAAAGCATATTCAACAAGCATAGATGTATACCTTCATTGTAGAGTATGTATCTAGCATACAAAAGTCCTGGGTTCAATACCCAAGAACCATACACATATACCAATGTAAAAATAAATCACAGCATCTGCTAAAGATTTCAACAAAATCCATAGTGCCTACAACCAAATTTACAGTTGCTTATGATATTTTGTAGATTGGTTTCTTTTGTAGTTATACACATTGTCTAATAAATACTATGCCTAGAAATGCATAATTTCCAGTGCCCCTGTTACAGCAAGAGGGGTAAAGTCACAAAATAAGATGTCTTGTATACATGCATTATGCCATGTAATTGCTAGTTTCATTATGATATACGAATAATACTTGTTTAGTAGTAAAAGTGTTTTATTAAGCCAGGTGGTCATGGTGCACGGCTTTAATCCCAGCCCTCTGGAGGCAGAGGCAGGTGGATCTCTGAGAGTTCGAGGTCAGCCTGGTCTACAAGAGCTAGTTCCAGGACAGGCTCTAAAGCTACAGCAAAACTCTTTCTTCAAAAAAAAAAATAGATGTTTTATTAATTAAAGACCACCGAAGAGTTTCCAGGAAGTTCCAAAGAAAAATCTAGTTATCCTTTCTACAAAATAAACAACATGAATGATCTAAACAATCTTTGTCCATCTTCTTAAATATTGCTATAAAGATTTCACTGTATTAATTGGTCCTTATATAAATTAACTGTTACAAGATAGAAAGAACTACAGAAACTAGTTGACACTACTGATCCAAAGTTGGTTTAATTTGAGTGAGTTGGTACCTGTTAGAAATAAACAATTATTTATAACTGATAGATAAGTACTCACACTTACCATGATATCAAAACTTACTTCTGCAAATAATCTACAGAAACAACACATAGGCCAGCTATGATAACACATGACTGAAATCCCATCACTGGAGAGGCTGAGGTAGGAAGATTGCACACAAGTTTGAGGCCAGTCTTCTGGTCTAGGCAATGAGTGCCAGGGCCATCAGGCTACATAGCAAGATCCTGACTCGAAAAACCAAAGATGAAAACAGAAAATTTCAAAGAAATATTATGTACATGTTGTTTGTTGTGATAAACTAAAAAAAAACTCCTACATTCTATGACTGAAATACATTTGTAAAGGAACACACTGATTACTATATGCACAAAAAGACACATTATAAAACAAGTTCTGAATATGTTTCTAGTGATGCTGTAGTCTCTATCATCAAACAGAAGAAAAAAGTTAAAAATTTAATATGAAAATGATTTTCCTTTTTAAAATAAGATTTTGAAGTGAAAAATAAATGTAACATTTTATATTACAACAGGGGCTGAATGATAAACCATTCAGGATCAAGAATGTCTTGGGTTGTGGGACCAGAAAGGCAGCTTATTGGTTGTGGTGGCTTAAATAAGAATACCCCCCCATAGGCCCAAATATTTGAATGCTTTGAGGTTTCAAAAGCCCACTAGGCCCACCATTATTCTCTTTGCATGCAAATCAGGAAGACAAATCCTCAGTTACTGGTCCAGCACCGGTGAGTTGCTGCCATGCTCCCACCATAAGATAATGGAGTAAACCTCTGGAACTGTAGGCAAGTCTCCAACTAAATGCTTTCTTTCATAAGAGATGCTTTGGTCATGGTATCTCTTCACAACAATAGAACAATGACTAAGACACTGGTCAAGAGCAAGTTTGGTTCCTAGTACCTATGTTGGATGATCCACAAAATCCTGTGTAACTGTAATGGTAAAAATAAAATAGCACAGGTCCCTGAAGGGCAGCAGCCAGCGGCTGGCCACAA
>LOEQ01002135.1:193940-205293 GCA_001685075.1 Bramus lutescens | reverse complement strand
GCGCTTGCTTGCTTCCAGCAAGCAGAGCAGACCCGAGAAATTGTTGCTACCAAGAAAACATGGTTTATTATATTATTTTTTGCCCAGAATTACTTTTAAAGCTCTCTCAGGTTTTACGTGGAGTTTGTTAACCACGTTGGAGCGCCATTCTGTAGTGATTGGGGAGAAGGCCCTCCTACATCACACCACTGCCCAGCCACCTGACTTCCTTTTGTATTATAATTACTTCACGCATTTATAGTGAACAGTGTGACTCTCAACTTTGTTTCTGCCTTTAAGATTTGATTAAACATGCTTTTCAAAAAGCAGCTTGGAAACATTTGTACATTTCTGGGTCTGTGCTTCCTTATCTTAAAGATTATAATAATACCTACCTATAAATCAACCTAAATACTTTGCATAAAAGCCTCTGCAAACCTCACGTTTATGTATCATTTCCTTTTTTGTTCTAGAGAGACCTGTTCTCAAATACCTGTTCTTAAGTATTGTTGTAGCCTTCAGAAAGTGACAGACCCTTGAGAGTGCTTGCTGAACTGCACCCAATCTGAACATATTCTTTATTAACGCAATCCAGTCATTGTGTTAAACAATGTCAGGGACATTTGAATGGACCTTTTATTTGTTGCCTCTTCCAGAACGTTCTCTTTGGTCCACTTGATGGCAGCATTGCCTGAATCACTAACAAGCCACACCAAGAAGCTCCCTTGTCTTTTCCAATGGACATCTGCAGGTGTCCTTCACCACACCAACCAGAATACTTCTGAATTCAAGCGTTCATTCTCTTATGACACAAAGCAAAAGGAGATAATGCAAGGCAAGTCATAAGCCTGAAAGCATCTTTCACTTGTATCCACTCACTGTTTGAAACTAATTTTTTAGACTGTTAAAGAAAACAAAACAAACAAAAAAACAGAAGGCAATTTAGTAATGCTCTCATACTAGAGATTTAAAACTAAATAACACCCTTTCAGTCAACTGAAGATTCATAGTTTATTACCAATGATAAAGAGATTAAGCTAAGCAGAGAACAAACTTGAGAAGGTAAAAATGTAATTGCCATGTTCCTAAGAAGATCCTAAAAATACCAGAGACGAGAAAAAAAATAAGTAAAAGAGAGTACATTTGGTGCTTTCGTTTCTGAGATTATCAGCTACAAATTACGGTGCAGGGGACTGAAGATATAGAGTCGAGATCCAACACTGATGAACTCCCAAACCCTTCTGTTCGTGGGTCACTCACCTATACACCTCAACTCCTTCACCCCACATGAGATTTTGGGTGATGCTCATAAAAGCCAGCCTTAAAGAGATGTTCTTAACGTCTATGAACTGTAACTTGTTCTGAAAGTTCTGAAAATGTATACAGTCCTTTAACTACTAACATTGTTCAGTAGAGAGTATGTCATCACCGTTTCTTCTAGGAGCTTCTAGGTATCTGTTTAGGTTTTTTAATCCTTTTTGCATAATTATTGGCATCCCTGGGGAAAGAACAAAGCCTTGTGTGTACCAGCCTTACATCTACCACTGAGCTACATCTTCCCACCTTGAGTTAAATTTGTATGTTTTTAAAGTAGAAATTCAGCTTTTTAGTTAGTGATTTTGCTGCTAACAGGGCTTTACTTATTCATTTGAAGCAGGCTTTCCTATGTAGTTCAAGCTGGCCTTGTACTCAGTCTCCAGCACTAGGTATGTCCCACCACATCTAGCACAACAGCTGGCTTTACTGAGCACTTACTGTGTGCAAAGCATGGCTCTATTACATTAAATAAATTCTTTTATCTGAATGTTCTCATGCCTGCAGGAAGCAGAGGAAGCCCTGAGTGAGTGAAGTCTGGAGTGAATGTGTCTTGTTCTACAGGAGTGGCAAAGCCTTATCCAGACAGACACAAGAATGCCAGTCCAAATGCCAATGTGAGTGACCAGTGTATGCAAAGACTAGTAACTGCAGCGTCTTCCTCTCCCCGGTGTTCACAGCCTGAGTCTGCTCAGCTACAGAGCCCTCCTATGAAAACTAGCTAACTCCTCCTCCTGTGCTGCAGCCATACATGCTGAGGTTCTGGGTTGCTGGTGGTCGTCACAGATGTGGCGCAACAGAGTTCATACTCCCACCAGACCCCAGCTTTTCTGGACATGTGTCTCCTTTCTCCATTCCCTCACAGCCTCTACCCAGGGATCCAAGGACCCAAGTCAGCTGGTAGCTCCTGATTATGTGTGTGCACCACCACACATCTCTTCCACTTTATCTTTTGAATGTGGGAATCCAGCTATTCCAACATCCTCAACTAGAAATACCATCCATTCTCCACTGAACTGCCTTGGCATCTTCAAAAGACCATGTATGGTGGGATGTGCTTCTCGGTCATCTTCTGCTGATTGACAGCCTGTTTTGTGCCAGCATTGTATTTGTCTTGACTATTAACAGCACCAGAGCAAGTATCAAAACCGCAAAATGGGAGTCTTCCACTCTGACCTTCTTCACTGTGGCTCTGAATAAACACTGTTCTTTTGACCAGCTTCAAGTTGTACCAGGTGAACCTTAGCAAGCACATGCTATATGAAAAATACACATATGTGTACATTATTTTGACATTTCAAAAAACTTGAGGTGATGCTGTAATTTTATTGATTAAATAATCATGCGGTTTTGAGCATCTATGTGTTCCAGGTACCAAGGACGCAAAGTGGTTCTTGTTTCCTCAGATGTGGAAAATGAGGCTCAAACAGGTTAGGTGACTCTCTCTACCACTGGAGAGGAATCAGATGCAGTTCTGTAGGGGACTGACAGGCTGGTTCTTGTGGTACAGTTCTCATACTGCTGCCTCATGTTCTGTTTGACCTTGGTGAGGGGCAGTGTTCCGAGGTAATGAGAAGAAGGATAAAAACTGGATTCTACAGCCTTAGTTTACATGGTAGATTATTCAATCATTTATTCTCTAAAAACAGTGTATAGATTTCTTTTTTTAAGTGTGTGTGTGTGTGTGTGTGTGTGTGTGTGTGCAGGTGAGTAAGATGACTGTGGAGGGAAGAGGCGATGGATTTCCTAGAGTTAGGGTTACAGAAGGTTGTGAGCCACCTGACATGGGGGCTGGGAATCAGGACCTTTACAAGAGCAGTACATTTTATTAACCGCTGAGTCATCTTTTTAACCATCACTCAGTTATTCTTTAACAATCATTGGTAAAGAGTGTGCTTAATGTGCACCTATAGCTTTGGCATAATCAATGCTAGACAATATTGCTTCATGAAGTTCATTTTCTTGTACAACAGGCATAGAATTACACATGCACACATACATACGCATGCAATTGCAAGTAGGCATGATGAACCTGCAGTCCATGGGCCACATACATCCCAAGATAATTGTGAATGCATGTCCAACACATTTGTGGATGGCAATGTCATGTTGCAATGTCAAAAGGCTAGACACCCCATCAGTAAATAATTTCTTTCAAAAGAAGAAAAACACCCCATTATTAAGTGATCGGCAACAGTTACTTTATTTTAGTTGTGAGTTTAGCATCTAAGGGCTGAGCCACCTCTCCAGCCCAGCAACAGCTACTTTAAATGGCTTTTTTGAAAAGGTAAAATTTAATCAAGATGTGAAGAATGAAAACTAATCCCCATCAAGAGCATTCTAAGCACAAAATCAAAGTGCCTGAAGCAGAAAAGACTGGCTATATCTACACTTAGATCTGACAGAAAGCTGATATGACCTGAGTGTCCTGAAAGAAAAGACAGATAAGCAAGAGCTAGCTCCCAGAATTTGAAGAGATTTAGCCGAAGTACAATGAGCAGCCATCAAAGGAGGTTAAACTAAAGAGTGTAGTGGTTTGTAAAGCTCACTCAGGCTGATGTATGTAGAATAAGTGAAGTAGAAGCAGGAAGTTCAGTTTGGAACTATTGCCCCAAAATCAAAGAAGGATGTATTGGTCTGGGCAGACATCAGTGAACATAAGCAGACAAGTAAACAGCGCATGTATTTTTTGGAAGTGAAATTAACAGGTTAACATTCAAGTTTCTGGCTTGAATAACTCAGTGACTATTGGCTCCATTTGGTGGAAGAGGAAGAATGGGAGAGGCCTAGAGAATGTGCGGGTTAAAGAAATGCTTGAGAATACTAATTAGACACCTTAAGTTTGGACATCCAAATGGCAGCATCACTAAGATAGGAGGCAGGCTCCTCAGCAAAAAACACAGCTGAAGAAGAGAGCTTATTGTTGAGGGAAACCTGGCTGACTAAGGGGTGGGTGAGTAAACATCAGGCTGTAATTCTGAGGAGCCAAGAACAAATGCTGCCATCCAAGCTCATCACAGCAAATCTTTACTAACAGTCCACAAGGGTGGCATAAGGCTATCCTCAGACATTTAGGGGGCTGAAAGTTGGCCCAGTGGTTAAGGATGCATACTACCCTTGCAGAGGACCTAAATGTGAATGTTATGAGTGATAAAATGAATAGTACTAGGTAATACTGCTTTGCTGATAGTTTGGAATAAACTTGGTTTCTCCTGCACAGGCCAGATCCTGCATAGTTGAGGAAAAGATGATCAGAATAAAATGGTACAAAGGACACTGACCTGTGTCCACTGAGCTCCACATGGGTGAAGAACATTCCTCAGAACCCTGCGTCTCAGCAGATCTTTACCCAGATTATGTGACCGCATCTCATAGCCGTGGCTTGGTTGCACCGACTGCAATTTCTGTGCCACTGAATCCCAAACATATTCAATCCATCTGAACATCTTGCAGCTTCCTAAAGAAGCTACCTGTCAGCATTAACCTGAAAACCTCAGCAGTGCACACCATGCTTGCTTTGGATTCTCTCCCACATCATTGCTTAGACTTGCTGCTTCAACAATATCAGCATTGTTTTTTCATTCCCTCACTGCCATTTTTAGGACAGCTCAAGTTTTCTCAAGTACCATGTGCTTTTGCATGTTGGTCCTACTAAGAGTCCTTTGGTCTAGGACATCCATGCCTGCTACTCACCTTCCTACTTATTATTTACATTATAGGTGCAAATATGTATAAATTTTCATTTCTTCTCAACAGTAGCTAGGATTCGTTCCATCCTCACCCACATTTCCATTTTACTCTCTGTGTAATACATTCATTCAACAAACATTTACGTGGATAGCTAGACTCTTAAGAGGCAACCACAGAAGCTCAAACCCAAGCAGCTAAAACAAATTCACCTAGGATGCTAAAAGAAAGTCATGGTAACAGGCTGTGAAGAATGCTACTAGCATCCATCACTCTTGTATGTGTTCCCTAGAAACACAGCCATGGACAGAGACTCTAGTGACCATGATTTATTGATTCCTTCAGGAAAAGGCACATGACTGAAATAGGGTAGGACAGGGGACAAAATCTAAACAAAGAAACTTTGGCACAGTGGCAAACATGGGTTAGCCCAACTTTTCCTCTCATTAAACCTCATCCCTGTTCGTCTTCCTTCTGCTTTCTACACACTGAAGGGAGGGCCCATTCACACCTGCTTACTCTTCTGATTCCACTCCAAAGCTCACTGTTGGCTTAAATGGCGCGTCATCAGGAGGGAATCTCCTTGATGCCTTATGTAGAGAGCAGAGCGCCATTATTTTCTCAGCCTTTGTTCCTGTCGTAACTCCAGATCTAATTCCTTTATGGTACACGCACAGTTTGTAATGAAGAATATATATTTTTTTCAAGATCCAATCCTTTATTTGCTGCTCTTAAAGACTTATTTTGGCTGGACTCAGAAGTAGAAGCTCTCAGCAAGGACAGCCTACATCTCTTGCAATCTGTTCCTGGTGCTTTTCTTTGGCTTCCTTCATTCCCTTGGCCAAAAGTTTTGCATATTCTGCAACCTCCTCATTTTTCTCAGTGCACCGTTTCTTCAGAGCAGTATGTCAATGCTGCTTTTGCAGGACACATAGAATCTTGGGCGCTCTGGTCCTTGGCTTCTTACATTCCTTATTTCGGGGCTTTTGAATGACAGCCATCATCTTCTTTAGAGAAACTAAAGGTTTTAGATTCTTATAGTTCTTTGGGGCTCCAACTGCCAAGGCACAGCAGTATCTGTCAGCCCAGGAATAGCCTTTTCATCTTTTCTTTTCTTTTCTTTTTTTTAGTTGCGATCACTCAGGTTGACATCTGAAGAGACTTGTGTTTCTTCTCTCCAGTTTTCCTTGGTGTATAAGAATTCCCCTTACTCATCAGTTGTACTGTGCAGTGGGTCAAGATGATTTGTTTCATGGGAAAACCCTGTTAGTCATTCCCACCACTGATGTGAACCACATAGCCTTTCCATTTGAGCACAGAGAAGCGTCAGCTACTTCTGTGGCCATGTACTCCTCATAGAAAGTAAAAAGCTCACATTCCCCATTCACTTCAATTAGTTTCTGATAGCTGGGGCCTGGGAAGGAAATATACAACATCATCTCGGCAGAGCCAACTGCCCAGGAAGTACCACAAAAAAAAGTGTTATCTATTTTTGAGACCTAATTTCAAGTAACTCTGGTTAGCTTCAATCTCACTAGGTAACCAAGAATAATCTTTAATCTCTTTTTTAAAAAATTATTCATTTTATGTGTATAGGTGTTGTGTTTGCATGTATGGTTGTGTACCACTTGCATGCTTGGTGTCCATTGAAGCCAGAAGATAATGTCATATCCCCTGGAACTGGTGTTACAGACCATTTGAGCCTCTGTGTGGGTGCTTGGAGTTGAGCCTTTGTCTTCTGGAAAAGCAGCCAAGGGCTCCTAACTACTGAGTCACCTCTCCAGCCACATAGCCTTGAATCTCCTGGTCTTTCTGCCTCCACTTCCCACGTGCTGGGATTACACTACCACTCTTCTGTGTAGGACTGGGGGGTCAAATCTAGGGCCTCAAACATGTAGTATATGGGTCTCTACTGATTGAATTATATCTCCATTTCTCTAGCATTCATATAGTGATCACTTATCTTCATTAGTAGGTTCTATTCTAAGAAAGCGAAGGGCATTTATATCATTCTATTAATCAGACATATCCTCATTACTTGGTTCAGTGCTTTGCATGTAATATTCAATAAGCATCAAGTTAGTATTTATATACTCATTCATTTACTCAATAATACTTTAAGCTCAGAGATGTTTTTATTAACTTTTATGGATAGAAGTAAAATACATATGATTTTCAAGTTTTAAGCAGATCTCTGATGTAGCTCAGAGATAAAATTATCTAGCCTATATAAGACCCTGAGTTTGGGGCTGGAGAGATGGCTAGTGGTTAAGAGCATTGCCTGCTCTTCTAAAGGTCCTGAGTTCAATTCCTGGCAACCATATAGTGGCTCACAACCATCTGTAAAGAGGTTCTGGCCTGCAGACATGCACACAGACAGAATATTGTATACATAATAAATAAATAAATACTTAAAAAAGACCCTGAGTTTGACTCCTAGCATTGAAGACAAACACCAAAAAGTAAAATAGTTTTAGAAATAAAAGCTAGCTAGTCCTTTTCTTGCTTGAAGAACTTACTTGATTGTGGCAGAACTATTAGAAGGGGTTTGCCACATATTTTCTCTGTTTTCTGAAATACTCACCCTGAAAGCAAAGATTTCTCATGACACAGCTCATTCACTGTTTTATGCTCAGGTCTATAAACTTGATATGTGCTTTGACTGTGCTCTTTTGTAGAATTCATGGTTATGTAGGGAGAGCTATGGTTTTGTTGAGTTTAAACAGCTTTCTGGTTTATTCTTATGGAGATGCTAGAGTGCCTCTTTTCTCTGTGAAATCTGCAAATTTGAAAAATGCCCAAAATATGAGGCTGTAAGCTTTATCTGGGGCTGCAGGAAGGGACAGGAAATTAAAGAGAAAACTAGGCTAAATTGAAGTGGGTTACATTGTAAGACCCTATCCCAAAACCAAATCAGATTCAGCAAAATATTAGAATAGCTGGAAAGACTGAGTGATGAGGGCTCCAAGGGTGGGGTTGGGAGGTGCTAGACGCCAGACAGACTGTTCCCGACAGAAATGGCAGTTTAGGCTTGGCTCAAGCCGAACTAGAGGATTTGGGGTGGTTAGATAGAAAGATTGACAGGAACTTGTGAAACAGGTTTATGTCCTTCAAAAGGAACCATTTCCCTTGCCTCTGGAAGACGGTCCATAGAGCTGGAGAGGTGGCTTAGTGGTTGAGAGCACTGGCTGTTCTTCCAGACGTCCTGAGTTCAATTCCCAGCCATCTGTAGTGCCCTCTACTGGCCTGAAGGCTTACATGCAGACAGAACACTGTATCCATAATAAATAAATAAATCTTTAAATAAAAAGGGACATATAGTTCTTCAATTGACCTGTATCTGTGGTATCTATCAGCATATTAAAGTCCACATTAGCCTCCAGGTTCCTTCAGTCCCATCATACACCATCGTGGGCCCTCCCAGACCTGTTTCAGATGAGGGGTTTCCTCCCCACATCCCCAGCTGCTGGTCCTCCTTATAACCCACTATTCTCTGCTATCCCCACTTCCCTAGCCCTGACCAGTCTGCTGCTTTTTCTCTCTCTCAGATGCCTCTGAATATTTCCTCTCCTTTATTCACAATAAAAACCACCCCCCCCCAGTAGGACGGCCATATTTACAATAAAAACCATCCCCCAGTAGGATGGCCATATTCACAGTAAAAACCTTCCCCCCTCATGGGACAGCCATTTCAATCACATCTTTACTGCACCCCTTCACATTCAACAAGTCTTATTAGAAAGTACAATGAGTCAAACTTTTCTCTGGAAGACCTGAAGAATCTCTAATCTAAGGAACTGTGAGCATGATTTAGAAAAAAAATACCATGAAAATGAAGTCAAGTTAATAAGATTGGTCACTTTGAGAAGAGGCAAAAGGGCATGGTACACACCTTTAACCCCAGGGCTCAGAGGCAGTGGCAGATGGATGTCTGTGGGTGGGAGGCCCAGCCTGATCAACACAGTGAGTTCTAGAATAACCAGGGCTATATAGAAGGACTCTGTCACAAAACACAAGATGGGGGAGGGAAGGGAGGGAGGGAGAAGAAAGAGAAAAAGACAGACATGTATGACACTAGAGGCAGAGATGGGTGTGATGTCAATAACTTTAGGAATATTAAGGAAGTATCCTTCCCACTGGCCTTCCAAAGGACTGTGGCCTTCCAGACACCTTGATATCTTACTTTCAGCCATTAGGCTGTGCTAAGACTATGTTACCAAGTTTCCGGAACTTTATTATGGCATCCTCACAAAGCTGATACATATGGCATGCTAACAGAAGATGGAATAGCTGGGCTATAAGACAGGGTTTGAGTAAACTGAGTCATTTGAGCTTCTTTGTGTATGTGTGTTTGAGACAGGGGGTTTGTAGGCAGTCTAGGCTGGCCTTCAACTCAGTCTCCCTGCTCTGACCTCCCAAGTGCTAGACCACAGCTGTGTATCCCTATGTCCAGCTTTCTTCTCATTAAAAAAAATTAAGGTGGAGATCCTTATATCCCTAGTACAACAGTCTTGATAACGGGCTGACTTCCTTAGCTTGGTTCTTCCAGTAACCCTCTCAGGATGGCTACTTATCTCTTCTCTCAGAGAGCATCAAGGCGGTCTTGGCATTCCTTATTGAAAATTTCTTCAGATTTTTCTAGTTTTGGAGCTTGTTTTCCATTTCCACACATCCCCATTCAGTGTTGTCAACTGCTCCGGCTGAAGCTGCCCTTCCTTCCCTTCCTTCTGCACATCTGACCTGGTTCTTTTTACAGACTTATCACTACTCCTCATGTTCACAGCCGTCTTGACTTTTTGCTAAAATGTTTCATTCAGTTTGAATATAGAACTTGAACTTCATAAGGATATAGCTTGTCAAAAGGCTCTAAATTATCATTTAAAAAGCCATCTCACAGATGGCTTATTTTCAATGTAGTATTAAACATATTCAACATATGTAAAAGTAGAGAGAATAATATACTAAACCCAATGCATGTCTCGCATATATATAATAATTGTCAAGATTCTGTCATGCTTACATCAACTTATCCTGTTTACTTCAGGCTATCCCTAATTATTAAAAATAAATTTAGATGACTTGGTAATTTATGCCTGTGTACTTTATTGTGCAACTCTTAAAAATACAGGAACTGTCTTACATAACCATGCTGCCATTGCAAGAACATATATTTAGAGAATTTCAGATTCTGTCCTTATCGTTTCCACCCCCTTCCTCCCTATCCTTAGTAACTAACCTTTAGGGTTTTCTTTTTCTTTTTTGAAATCCTGACTTATCCTTGTATCTTTTAAAGCATCTAAGAAACTATTCATGTACATTCTTAGTTAGCCTGTCTCCATGCACGAAATTTATATCATGTTCTGTGCCTTATTTTATCATTTAACAATGTATATAGGCTTCCCATTATTTTGGTAGGTAAAGAATCCTCCTTGTTTGCTGTTAATGGTCCCTAGTATCTTATTATTAATTAACCAATGTTCTGTTAATATAAATTTTGATGTTGTTATAAATAATACTGCATATTAATAATAATATTCCAGGTGGTGGTGTTGCATGCCTTTAATCCCAGTGCTTGGGAGGCAGAGACAGGCTTATCTCTGTGAGTTTGAGGCCAGCCTGGTCTACAAAGTGAGTTCCAGACCAATCAAAGATACACAGAGAAACTCTGTCTCGAAAAACCAAATAATGATGATGATGATGATGATATGCTATGATATACATAAGCCAGTTTGTTCTTTACCAATGTATCCTTTGAAAAAATTCTTATGGGGCCTGTGAAATGGCTTAGTGGGTAAGGGCTTTTACTGCCAAACCTCATGATCTGAGTTTACTTCCCAAGACCTACATGGTAGAAGAAGAAAACTTTCTCTCTCAAATTGTCCTCTGACCTCCACATGTGTACCATTCAATGGGCACACACAGAGAGACACACGCAGAGAGACACATAGACACACACACTAAATAAAAATACTTTAAATTCTAGAAATGAGATTAATGACTCAAAATGTAACCAAACCCCTTCTTCATAATCAGTTTTGGACTCTACTTCCTGTTTCCCTGGTAAAGATAAAGAGAGAAGAATCAACTTGGTCCCTCCTTAAAGTCTAAAATACCACACAGAAAGACAGAGCTTTCAGGGTATTGGTGAGGCCCATTCAGAGAAAGTTACTTCTTCCTGGTCAAAAACTCAAAAAACCTGAGTTTTTCCTCAGGTGCCTGTGAGGAGATGTGACATCTAAGCTGCCTCAGACAATCCAGGCTTCTGTCTCCTTCCTTTAGAGTTAATCCAGCTGGGCCTGTCAATCATCTAGCCAGAAGACCACCCTCAGGAAAAGCAGACTTATCTGGAAACACACAAAGATGTGAGAAAAAA
>LOEQ01002135.1:157587-168495 GCA_001685075.1 Bramus lutescens | reverse complement strand
AAGCTACTCCAAAGCCCCTCTCAAAGAAAAAAAGAACTACAAGCTAACAATCATAAAATATAAATGAAATATAAGCAAAAGACCTAATGCAGACCCATGCAGGCAAGCTCCATGATTACTGCTTCAATCTGTGTGCACTTAGCTGATTCTGTGGGCTGTGTTCTCCTGGTGTTATTGACTCCTATGGCTCCTACAATTCTTCCTACCCCTATTCTGAGGTGTTCCTTGAGCTCCAAGCAGAGTGACCCAGTGGAGATCTCCAATTTAGCTCTCTCTGCCTGCCTAATGGGTCTCTGAATCTACTCCCATCAGCTACAGTGGAGGACTCTCTGATGACAATTGGTCTAGGCACCAATTTATGAGTGTAACAGAATATCATTGGGAATCATTTTATTGGTGTTTTTCCCTCTGTGTAGAAAAAAAACCTAGTAGGACCATTGTGTCTAGAGAAAACATCAGAATGAAATAGTTGCTTTCTCTTTGGTTTTTCAAGACAGGGTTTCTCTATGTAATAGCCCTGGCTGTCCTGGAACTAGCTCTGTAGACCAGGCTGGCCTCGAACTCACAGAGGTCTGCCTGCCTTTGCCTCCCGAGTGCTGGGATTAAAGGCATGCACTACTACTGCCCAGCTAATAGTTGTTTTCTAGAAATACTTAGACCTTGAAGAAATCATTATGGAAAACAGTGATTGTTTTCTGTCATCTATAGAGGTTTTTTGTAGAGGTGTTCTACAGATTGCCTTAGTTAGGGTTTCTTTCTATTGCTCGAACAAAGCACCATGACCAAAAAACTCAAGTTGGGTAGAAAAGAATTTATTTGGCTTACACTTCAGCATTGCTGTTCATCACTGAAGAAAGTCAGGACAACAACTCAAACAGAGCAGGAACCTGGAAGCAGGAGCTGATACAGAGGTCATGGAGTGAAGCTGCTTACTGGCTTGCTTCCCATGGCTTGCTCAGCCCAACTTCTATTTTTTAAATGTATATCTATATTTTAGTATTGGGGGGAGGGAGTAGAAAAGAAAGCATCCCCTATACTGGGCCCTATTCAGTGGCAGCTTCTTGTTCCATAGGGTTAAGGAAGACTGAGGAAATAAACATTGTTTGGAAAAACCCAAGTGTAATTGCTTTGTATGCTGTGATGGGTAGGAGAGATGAAGTGAAGTGTGAAGGCCCCTCACACCTTCCATCTTGCCTCAGACTGTGTCCTGGACCCCTCGGGCGGAGAAAGCGCTACTTTCATTCCTGCTTCTTGGGATTGTTGACAGCCACATAGTGATAGAGAACCACAAGCAAGAAAAGCAACACGCCCAGCATGTTGGCGAAGACGGCGAGCTGTGAGTCCGTGATCATCCTGACCAGCTTCACTGGGCTCGCTGTACAAGCTCCAGGTAGCTCAGGCCAACTTCTTACAGAACCCAGGACCAGCAGCCCAGGAATGGCACCACCCGCCATGGGCTGGGTCCTCCCCCATTGATCACTAAATGAGAAACTGCCTTACCACCGGATCTCATTGGGGCATTTCATCAACTGAGGATCCTTCCTCTGATGACTCTAGCTTGTGTCGAGTTGACACACACAAAACCAACCAGTACACAGCCTTTGCATGACTTTGGTCACAAGATGGTCCTGGCACACCTGGAGTGCCTTGCATTATTGGGCACTGCACATATTAAACAATAAGTACTAACATTGCAGAGGGATGATGTTTTCCTTTGGAAATCAAACAGATTAGATCAGGGCTTTGGTATGAGGAACTTGTTTTACCCCTAAAACAACTTTGTGTAACAATTAATAAACAGGCCTTTGCACAGCACTTTGAGGTTTAATTCATAGAAACTTGCTCCCTACTGCCAGAGAGCCTGAATTACATTCTGGAGTGACCCTCTTTCTTCGACTGACCCTTGCAACACAGAACCCATATATTTTAGGTCTCTGGGCTATTCTGGACATTGAGGCTGTGTCATATGCATGGGCTCCCTCTCATGGCATGGGACCAGTCATTTGGTGGGCCACTTCCACAAGTTCTGCACCTCCATTGCCCCAGCACATCTTGCAGGCAGAACAGATTGTAGGTCAAAACTTTTGTGGCTGGTTTGGTGTCCCAGTGCCACCACTGGAAGCCTTACCTTGCTACAGAAGTTGGCCAGTTCAGGCTCCATGTCCTCCAATACTAGGAATCCTCGTTAGGGTCACCCTCATAGATGCCTGGGAGTTTCTACTGCATAACGTTTCCACATTGCCCCTCAGATACCCTCCAGTTCTCCCCTCTGACAACCTGATCCCTCCTGTTTCTATCTCTACCTGCCCCAATCCACCCACAAAATCTATTCTATTTCCCCTTCCCGTAGAGATCCATGCATTCCCCCTTAGAGTCTTCCTTGTTCCTTAGCCTCTCAGGGCCTTTGGACTTTAGCATGATTATCATTTACTTCACAGCTAATATCTACTTATAAGTGAGTACATATCATGTTTTCCTTTCTGGGTATCGGTCACCTTACTCAGGATGATTTTTCTAGTTCCATCTATTTGCCTGAAATTTCATGATGCCATTTTTAATAGCTGAGTAATACTTCATGGTGTAAATATAACACAATTTATTTATTCTTGTCCCATGTTGAGGGACATCTGGGTTGTTTCCAGTTTCTGGCTATTAGGAATAACAGTGCTATGAACATAGTTTAACAAGTGTCTTTGTAGTAGAATGGAACATCTTTTGGGTATATACCCAAAAGCGGTATAACTGGGCCTTGAGGTAGATCAATCAATTCCCAATTTTCTAAGAAACTGTCATATTGATTTCCAAAGTGCTGGACAAGCTTGCACTCCCACCAACGGTGGAGAAATGTTTCCCTTGCTCCACATCCTCACCAGCACAAGCTGTCACTTGCATTTTCAGCTTAGCCATTCTGACAGATGTAAGATAGACTCTCGAAGTAGTTTTGATTTTCATTTCCCTTACGGCTAAAGGTGTTGAACATTTCTTTACGTGTTTCTCAGCCATTTGAGATTTCTCTATTGATAATCTTGTTTAGATATGTATGCCATTTTTAATTGGATTATTAGGTTTGTTGATGTCTAGTTTCCTGAGCTCTTCATATGTTTTGGATATTCATCCTCTTTTGGATGTGGAGTAGGTGAAAATATTTTCCCATTCCGTAGGCTGCCACTTCCTGTTGATGGTGTCCTTTGCCTTACAGAAGCTTTTCAGTGTCCTGGAGTCCCATTTATTGTTTGTTGATCTTAATACCTGTACTATTGGTGGAAGGCTTTTATATGGGTTCTGGTTCACACTTGTGCTTTATTCAATGAGTCATCTCCCTAGCCTTATATACATTAAATATGAATAAAATATGTTTTGGAAAACTGATCAAAGGTGATATGAATTAGTTGGAAATGGCTTGTAGAAAAGGATGATTTCTTAAGGAGACAAGTGTATTTATTTGTAATATGGCTATAAAATAACAAAAATAGTTTAAACTATATTTTTAAATACTGGAATAACTTTATCATAAATATTTGGAATCAAAACTTTGTGAGCAGCAAGGCCTGGTAGCATAAGTCTTTAATCCCAGCACTCATGAAGCAGAGGCAGGGGAGCCTATGTGAGTTTGAGGCCGGACTGGTCTACATATTGAATTCTAGGCCAGACAGGGTTACATAGTGAGACTCTGTCTCAGACATTTAAAATATAATATATATAAACTCAGTATCATCAGTTATGTCAGAATTTTCTAGGCATGGTGCTCAGTATTTGCTGCAACTCCTTTTGTAGGTCCTTTATCCAACACCTTGCTCTTTTTCTTCTATTATCTAATTATCTGAAACTTTAGAGGAGTAAGCACCGCCCAATGAGGGTATGCGGCTGCCCTGGTCCTATGGTTGAGATCCAGAGAACTGGGAGTGACATCATCTTCAACAATAAAATGCTCTTCTGGGTGAGCAAAGGCCTACATAAGAAATGCAGATTTGAGGAGCTGCAGCCCAGTTCATCCACCATCTCAGTCACTGCAGTTTGATACAACATCAGTCGGTGGCACTCCTGAAGGATCGTCTCTGAAGTCATCGCGTGGTAAGGCCACCTCTTAATTGCCCTTTTAGATTCTGTGAGATTTAGATAATTGAACAAGTTTTTAATACATAACATTTTCTGCCTATATTATGCCATTTTTATTGTAAACTGTTAAGGGAAGATAAATTTTGCTAAATATAGCAATAAAATAAATTTATGGTAAGAAAGTCATGAATCAACTATTTTTATGATGAAAGCTTCTTGCAAAAAGACCTGAAAATACAGAAAATTGACAAACATTAGCATAATACACTTTAGTGACCTCATTATTATTCAAAAATTAGGAATAAAAAGCAGACTGGTAGAGAGACAATAATTCTGATGTAAAAAAGTTAACAATAATTTATCATGTGGAGTGTATGTTTATTTTCCTGTAGGGTATTCTTATCTATATTTTAAATTCTATGGCTTCTAAGGAGCTTAGCCTGCATACTAAGGTTGCAAAATTTCCCTTTCACTGTTGAATATTCATGGCTTTTACATAAAGAACAGCATTTTCTAATTTGAAATTGTGCAGGCATTTAAGGATGCTACATGGTCTTTCCAGCTCTTTTCATGGCATCCCTATATATGAAGTCCTTCTTCCTCAAAATAACAAGAAATAAAGCGGAGATGTCACTAGGTCGCCTGAACTGATAGGACTAGACATCAATGAATGCTCCTGTCCACCAGCTCCAGCGCGTGTGACTAAGCCCAGATTTTCCTGTTACTCCATCCATCAATAACTGTGCTGTGTGCAGTGATGAGAAATGGAGCAGACTAGAAGTTCTCATGCTTCTGTTAAGGATGCAGTTTCTTTTTTACAAAGAAAAATAATTCCTACTGTGTGCATCACTTAAAAAGTAGAATAGTTACTAGTTTTAAATGTGCTACTATAATAAATCTCTGCAACTGTGGACCCACAGATTAAGCCAAAAATATACATATTGACTTATGACCAAGAAGAAATAACTAGAAGTTATACTAAGCTGTAACTGTTAAGTTGAAGTCATAAGATGCAGACATTCATTTTTAAGGGTCAAAGTTCCAAGAATAATATTTAAGAAATTAATTGATTTAAAATGCATTTGACATATTTGTGTGTGTATAATCACACACATGTGGATATGTGTATATGAGGCCAGAGGTCAATGTTGGATGTCTTCGTCTCTCATTCTCCACCTATTTTTTTGAAAAGTTCCCAATACAGGTGCACTGTTGCTGTGGGTGCTGGGGTGTGAGTTCAAGTCCATGACTGTACAGCAAGCCCTTTGCTAACTGAGCCTCCTCCTAGCCATAATATACATTTTTGTCATTGTAAGAGGTGTGTACATTATTAATAAAGACATCAAAATTAAACCTTATATTTGGACATGGTGGTGAATGCCTGAAACCCCAATGTGCCAGAAACCAAGGCAGGAGGACTGTAACTTCAAGGTCAGCCTGGGCTACATAGCAAGATCTCATGATAAAAATAAAACCCAACAAATTTAGTATTTATGGTTGTTTGTGATAGTATCAAATAATCATGAAAACAGTGTTTGCTCACTAAAGTGATAATTTACCTAATTAATAGATTAGTGAATTTCAAGCATATTACAAACACTTAGGCATAGCCAACATAAAAGAGGGAAGAAATAGAAAAAAATTCTTCACTTATCACGTGTTTAAAATACCATGTTAAAATTTGCCCAAGAAATTCAGAAAACTACCTAAGAAAGGCATGTATCCAATGTCTCTAAGTTATGGGTGCCTGTTATATTACTAATGTATCCATCATTTAAAGAGGCTGATTCCAAAGACTCATGAAAAAACAGCTCAGCTGATCACTGCGACATCAGCTAACTGCTGACTGCTTAAGTGGTTATGAACAATGACTACCAGGACTGGAACCCTGACAGTACTTTAAACTTTCTCAATGTTGCTTCTCCTTTTAGTAAAGACGATGTCTGCGAAAGCAATGGCTAAAGTCATGATCGTCATGCTGGCAGTTTGTCTTCTTGCCCAAATAGATGGGAAACCCGTTAAGTAAGTACTGCAGCCCATTCTGCACTGGGGAGACGTGGACTTGAGGGTCTGCAGCAGGTTTTTATGATGCGGGCATGAGGAGCTGATGGAGTGGTCCTCTCTTTCTCTTCTTTCTAGGAAGAGAGCTGTCAGTGAAATACAGCTGATGCACAGCCTAGGCAAGCACCTGGCCTCTGTGGAGAGGATGCAATGGCTGAGAAAGAAGCTGCAAGATGTGCACAATTTTGTCAGCCTTGGAGTTCAAATGGCTGCCAGAGATGGTGGTTTCCAGAGGCCCACCAAGAAAGAGGAAAATGTCCTTGTTGACGGCAACCCAAAAAGTCTTGGAGAGGGAGACAAAGCTGATGTGGATGTATTAGTTAAGGCTAAGCCTCAGTAAAGGGCAACATTATATGCCACTATCTTTTCAAGCTCTGGAAGATTGCCAAGTGCTAATACTACTGTAATGAAAATCTTGAATTTTTTGATTCCACTTTTGCTCATTTAAGGTCTCTTTCAAGGATTCCATTTCAATAAGTTCTTTTTAAAATATGTCACTGCAGAACTTATAAGAGAATAAATTACACATTTCCACTTCTCTCCTTTAATACAAAATAAAACTTTAGTGATCATGAATCAAATAAGTAGTGTTTCTTACTTGTTTTTTGTTTGTTTGGGGGTTTTTTTTTGTTTTGTTTTCCAAGACAGAGTTTCTCTGTAGTTTCAGAGTCTGTCCTGGAACTAGCTCTTGTAGCCCAGGCTGGCCTCGAACTCACAGAGATCCTCCAGCCTCTGAGTCCCGAGTGCTGGGATTAAAGGCGTGCACCACCACCACCCAATGCGTGTTTCTTGTTAAAACTGTTCCTCAGGGCTTGAGGGCTGGCTCAGAAGTTAAAAGCACATACTGCTCCCTCAAATGTCTTGAGTGGGTTCCCAGGATCTGCATCAGGTGACTCACAGTCACCTGTAAGACCAATTCCAGGAGGATCCAATGCCCTTGGCCTCTGCCAGGGCCTACGTGGGTATACACACACCCACATACATATAAGGAATTTAACAAAAATCTATGTGAATCCTATATCTCTTGTCACTATGCATCCCAAACAGTTTTATTGGCATGGGTTTGTAAAACAACACAAGAAAACATTTCCTTAACTCATTTACCAAAGTTTGATATTTTGAACATTATCTGTTTTTAATTCCAGAGTGCTAGATGTCCAAGTTCACAATAGGTGTGCATTGCTTCCCCTTCTTTTCAGAAAACACAATGAAATACTTAAGAAACAGGGTAGAAAGTGGTCTAAGATTGTACTACAAAGCATTTGCCATTACATAAACTCAGTGTGCATCTCTACTCTGAACTCCAAACTGCAAAGAATAGAAATACAGAGTCTATCCATTATTTATCAGTTCATTTTTAGTGCCCATTGTGGGTGATGTACTCATTTATCTTATTGCACAGACATGGTTGTTGTTTTGATAGAGTCCCCAAATTTAAGCATTAATTCATACTAACTTTGAGGACTGCTAAGTACGAAAAACACAATATACTACAGAGGTGCAAAATACAGAGCCTGTGGTGTGTAGATCAGTGATATTGTACACAATATTGTACAATAGTGGAAATATTCCATGTTCTTCCGTCTGTAATGATAGTCACGTTCATGTTCATCTAAAATGTGGCTAGTGTAGTTGTGAAAACTGATTTAACATTTGATTGATTTAAATATCAGCCTGTGGTCAGTACTGGACCTGTAGGTCCTCTAAACACCTACCCATCTTCACTCCAGCCACTTAGTGCCATAAATTAGATTTTATATATGCCTGTGATAAGAGCGAACACATTTGTTGGTTCTTTCTTTTCAAAATAGTAAAACTTACTATTTAGAAGTTTTTACTTAAACTTATGTATGCTTTGTTCAAAAACTAAAGAGAAAAAGGCTGACTGTGGTGCACGCCTTTGATCCCAGCACTCAGGAAGCAGAGGCAGGGAAAGCTCTGCAAGCCCCAGGCCAGCCTGGCCTACACATCAAGTTCCAGCCCAGTCAGGGCTGCATAAGGAGAGCATCTCACAAGAATAAAGGGGGCAGATGAACTTATTGTTCAGGTGATGCAGTGAACTTTGCCAGTCCTTCTTTGATCACGGAGCTTGTTTTTGCCCAATTTTATTTCTTCTCCCATATCTAAATATTTTTCAGGTTAACTAGTCTAATGTTCTGTTTTCAAATATTTTGTTTTGCAAGACAGAGCGAGTCTTTTTAGCCTAAGTCCAGTCTTCCCATTTTCATGTTTGTGATAGTAAGCATCTAAATTAGTTTAGATAATGAAATTGACATTAGAATGATACAAAAGCTTTTCAACTACATTAACTAGAAACTAATTAATGAATTAGTTAATTAATTTTATATACGGGGTCTCTCAATGCAGCTGTGGCTGTTCTAGAACTCTCTATGTAGACCAGGCTGGTCTCAAACTCATAGAGATCTGCCTGCCTCGACCTCCCAAGTGCTGGGATTAAAGGTGTGTGACACCATGTCTGGCAACATGACGTCACCAGAATGACTATTGGATATGTGGAGAGGTTTAGGGGGTGGTCATGGGCTCCACTTCTACCACATTATCCTAGGATTGTCTCCATTCCAGGCAGCCAAGAGTATGGGAATACTAGGGATGGGTCAGACCTGGAAAAGCTGATTGATATTCTCTTTTTAGACACAACTGCAAAATTAAAATTACTTATTTAGCTTTAGGACAAATTATTATCTTTATTAGCTCATTTAGTTAATCTGGACTGTATGGTTTCTAATTAGCTCTTTTTATGCTTTTTCTAAAAGGTTACATTTTCTTTGGATTTTATGCAACTTATGTTGATTACTAAGTACTATAAAGATCTGTGTCTATCCTGCAGGTCACTTAAAGCTTTATTATTTTGCTAGTTGATACTATTTTGTGGAGAAGAATATTCAAGTTTTCTCCTACATCAAATAATCTTGTAGGATTCCTTTACTAAGTAAAATTTCTTTTGATGAAATTTATTTTTCTAGACTATTGATCATGCAAAATAATGGCACACTTACCTCTTTCCTCCCTCTTATTACACATTTTTGTTTCTTATAGTTAAATACAGTACCTATAATTTTTTATTTTTAATTCATGAAAGATGATACTTTTTTCTTAATCTATTCTCAACCTTATACGTGTTGTGCTGCCGGGCGGTGGTGCCGCACGCCTTTAACCCCAGCACTTGGGAGGCAGAGGCAGGCGGATCTCTGTGAGTTCGAGGCCAGCCTGGTCTACAAGAGCTGGTTTCAGGACAGGCTCCAAAGCTTCTCAAAAAACCAAAAGTAAATAAATAAATAAAAGCGGTGTGTTGATAATTTCCCCGGAAAAGAAGTTTCTTAACCTCTACTGTCACTTTCCCTCCCTATCTGGTCTGCAAAGGGCTCTTAGGCACACGAAGAAGCACTGACTTTAGAAAATGCTTTCCTTTTCCTGCTGTGTCCCAGGGTCACAAACATGCTAAGCACACTCTCTAAACACTCTCTCTGAATTACAATCCAGTCACAATCTATCCTCTTGATCTCGGGGTGTTTATGAAGCAAGACATTTGGATTTTCAGGGTGTGGTGGAAGATTAGAAGCTGCCTCTGTGTGAATCCGTGACTAGGAAACAAACCCCAGATTTTCTTTGAAAGAAGGAGAAGCGGTGGGATTCCAAGAGTCATCCTGCCAGCATTTTGGGTGGGAGAGGATCACCAGAGAGACTATCATGGAGAAAAGCATGGTTACGTGTGAACATATGAAGGAATATAGACAGTAGGGAATTCGGGCTGTGAAGGTGGAAAGGTTCTACTCTCTGAGCCAAGGAGCAAACCCGATAGCGTGAGGATAACGACAGAGAATTATGAGCCTAAGCCTGTGGTTAGCAAACTGCTCATCGAAAGCTCTGAGGCTAAGCACACGGGAGCGCACGGGAACATCATCCTCCCCCCACCCCAGGGTGTTTAACTGCAGGGTAGAATCTGCAACTAGTCAGACAGGAGTGCTGGCTTCTCTCAGCTCTCCTCCTCTACTACAGACCCCGGATCTCTACTCCCCCTGCTCTCTGGCATGTAGGAGATACACTTGGCTTGCACATTAGACACCCTGCACACACAAATAAAGGAATCTCAAGTGAAAACCTTCTTCCACAGGTTGCAAAGCTGTGACCAGCAGTAGATCCTGGGAAATAAAAAAGGGAAACTTCTAGAGCGGATGTAATGTCTTAATGGCAGGCCAGCTCAGCACTCTGCTAGTATACAGCCCCAGGGTGAGTGGTAGCAAACGCCAGGGATTCCAGCTAAAAAGCATCTCTCCCTCCATCTGGAAGATTCCAAGAGACCCACCTAGACGCTTCTCCATTTGCTGTTTTAGAATTAGTTTCTTTTCCTCACCTTTGGATGTTTTGGTAATTTCATTTTGATTTCAACGCATTTAGATCGTATTCCTCCCTCATCCTCCTTTCAACTACTCTGGGATCACCCAACCCCCCATCCTCTTCCTTTCATGTCTTCCTCTTCCTCTTCTTTTTTTAAAATTGATATTTATTGAGCTCTACATTTTTCTCTGCTTCCCTCCTTGCCTCTCCCCTCTCCCCTTCAATCCTCCCACAAGGTCCCCATGCTCCCAATTTACTCAGGAGATCTTGTCTTTTTCTACTTTCTACTTCCCATGTAGATTAGATCTATGTAAGTCTCTCTTCGTGTCCTCATTATTGTCTAAGTTCTCTGGGATTGTGGTTTGTAGGCTGTTTTTTTTTTTTGCTTTGTGTTTAAAAACCACCTATGAGTGAGTACATGTGATAATTGTCTTT
>LOEQ01002135.1:119556-140106 GCA_001685075.1 Bramus lutescens | reverse complement strand
AGCGTGGGTGGCGCTCAGAGCTCCTGGTTCGGGCACCGGGTACGGAGAGGCGGAGAAGGGTGATGCTTTGAGGGTTAGGAGCCCGGTGGCCTTTCCCCAGGGGAAAAAGGCGATCCCTCACACCTCCTTTCCAATCTCCTTTCCAGGGCAGAGTAACCCCGTGCCCCGCCCCTTTCCTGTCATCTTTGGGTCACCGCAGCGACAATCCGAAGAGGGCGCATCACAATAGGGCGGTGAGTAAGGCTCCCAGTTTGGGGATAAGGTGGTGGGGAGACACCTGTAATGTGCTGCATGGCTTTATCCTGTAGCCTTATCAACAATGGTAAAGCTTTGTTTGCCCCTAACTTGCCTAGAAAATGTTCTGATTTATTCTCTGTAAGACACAAGTCTTATCCCCTCTTGTATTTGGGAATGGGTTTGTATTTGGGATTTCTCTTAGCAGTTTGTTAGTGCGGGTCAGTGTGCTTAGGCTTGGCCTTTACGGGATTCCCATTTCTTTTTTCTCTTTAGAAATTTGAGTCTGGGCCCTAATAGAATTACTGTTTTTCGCTCCTTATTGGTATTTGGAGTCCGTGACATGCTTAAAACAGTTTTCCACTTTGCGCACTTAGTATATGAAAGTATTTTCTAGCCATACTTTACGAGTCTTCGTGCCTTTTATTTAACAGTCTGCAGGAAGCGGTACAGTGTATTGATTGGCAGTTGGGTTTCTTGCTGTTCTTCTCTACCCCGTCACTTTTCTTACCTCCACTCGCCAAATTCAATCAAAGCTTTTCAGAGAGGGGTTTAGGGATAGGTTCTGAATGAAAGAGACTGTAGAAATTGGAATAAAAGATACAATAATAATAAAGCATGCGAATGTAAAAGCTAAAAGGGTTACCGTATGGGAGAGGCCATCTAGAATTCAACCCTGGGCTTTGAACCAAGGACTGATACTTGAATATTAAGCAGAAAGCAGTAGAAAATACTTGGAAATTATTTAATAGTAGATAAAGATTGAGTTAATAAAGTTTTTGAGGAGAGTCATTTTTGGAGTTTTATACTTAATTTTCTCTGACATCGAGCTTATTATTTAACTTTTATTCTTCTGAGTGGAGAGAAAGTAAGAAGAGAATTTCAGAAGCACAGAGTGTGGTAAAGATCCAGGGTGATAGAGTTCAGAAAGTTCCAAACAATATGTTTGAGTTCTACACATTTTTTTTCACACTCTCAAATTTTGTAGGTGGGCCTTTTACCTCCCCTGTGTTTTCCTCCCACCAGTCTGAGTTTTGTTCTATTTTATTCTTTCTGTTCTTCAAAGATATGTGTAATTTTTCCCTATTATGTGAAATCACAGAGAACTGTGGTCTGTTTATGGCCTTTTACATCTAAATGACCTACTGAAGTGTACAAGTGATCTGGGAATGCTGTGCGTCTCAGAGAACTAGGAATGAGCAACGTTCACATGCCTTCAGGTACTAGACAGATAATGAGCATGTCAAATGCACTAGAGAGCTGTCTTGTCTGAGAGGCATCAGTGTCCGCATCCGCCTGATTAATGAGCGTGGAGTATATATGAGCGTGGAGTCAACCTGCATCATTCTTAAAAGAATATAGGGACTGCAGAATTTTAAATAAAGCCTCCTGAAACAGCGTCATGTGTCCCAACCAAATTTAGTTGTGTTTTGATCTTTAACATGTGAAACCATTTTATTTTATATCTGGTTTAAGGTCAGAACTAGTTTTATAGCTGGAAGCAAAGGTTTTAATCAACCTATGTCAGTTAATTTGGAATTACAAAGTTTTAAAAGAATTGGGAAAAATGCCAGATCTTATTAAAACCAGTAGATGGGTTTAGTGTACTTTAAATTCAGTGCTCCAGGCTGGGCAGTGGTGACACACGCCTTTAATCCCAGCACTCGGAAGGCAGAGGCAGACGGGTCTCTGAGAGTTCGAGACTAGCCTGGTCTACAAGAGCTGGTTTCCAGGACAGGCTCCAAAGCTACAGAGAAACCCTGTCTCGAAAAACCAAAACTAAATAAATAAATAGAAAAGAAAAGAAAGAAATACAGTGCTCCAAATTAAACAGGTACTTTATATAGTAGCCTCTCCTTTTCTACACTTTTGCTTTTGTAGTTTATTCCTGGCTTGAAATTATTAAATGGGAAAATTCCAGAAATAAGCCCATATGTTTTAAATTGCATATTGTTCTAAGTACAGTGATAAAACTGAGTTTCTGCCATCATCCCTTCTGGAGCATAAACCACCCCTTTGTCCAAGTGATTGTGACCAGAATGTGCTACACATCCTTTTGCCAATTTACTAGTCATTTGGTTATCAGACTGGCTTCTGGTTTCACAATGTGTTCAAAAACCTTAATTTAATGATGGCCCTTGGTACTAAAAACACATGCCAAGTTCGCTAAGATGTGTAACTCCGCAGTTACAAAACTTTTTACCAGGGTATATTGTTAGTGCTTTTCTATTTTATTGTTAATTATTGTTGTAACTGTGCCTAAGCAGTGAAGTTTCCCATAGGTATGTATATGTAAGGAAAAGCATAGAATATCTGGGATACATTTGGTACTAGTCACACATTTTGGTACTAGTCACATGCCTAACTTGGAATATATACTTTAAGAGGGGACTATATTACACATTTTTACTATGGGAATAACTGATGAGAAACTTTTCAGTGTTTATTATTAGATTTATAAATATCTAAGAGTAAATTGGTTTATTTAGAAGGCCACTATTATACTATTATATTGTATATATATATTCCAAGTTAGGCATGTGACTAGTACCAAAATATGAAGAAAAAAGTAAGAAGCACAAGAGTGTCTGAATGACACCACACTTTCTTCCTCTTATTTCCAACCTCTGGTTCTCCCCATGAGCCAGGGAATCTATATTTCCTTTGGTAAAAGTCAATGCCCAGGGACACAATGTGCTAAGGTACAACAAAGAATAAATACTTGAATTCTGAAACGAACTATAGAGGGTCTCTTGGACTTAATCATTCCAGAATTTTAGAAAAAAAATAATCCACAAATCTGGAAACTGAAACACTTTTGGTCCCAGGCATCTCAGATAAGGATACTCAACCTGTTTTTGAGTTTTGTTTTTCTCTCTTTACTAGAATGTTTATTAGGGTTCAAGCTAAAGTTGCAGTTTCTTAATATGGCCTGCTGTTTTACTTTGTCCATGAAACCAGTACCACCTTGCTAAGAAGGTAGCAGACTAGAGCTCAGAGGTAGAAGGTGAGCAGTTAGAATTCAGAGATGCTCTCTAGAGAAAGATTAAAAGCTTAGTAAAGTTTCTATGTGTACAGTGGAATACAGTGGGTCAAGTACAGTTTTAGAGTATTTGCATGTCAGAGTTCTGGATTAGAACAAGTAGAGACTGAGGTCCCATTCTAATACAGTGGGTCAAGTACAGTTTTAGAGTATTTGCATGTCAGAATTCTGGATTAGAACAAGTAGAGACTGAGGTCCCATTCTGAATAACTCTAGAGTCTGAAACATTTGCCATCCCAAGCATACTTAACTTCTATTTAAGAAAGTAAAACATAAAGAGGAAAGAATTTGGTAAATATGCCACCTTACGTTACAGATTCCTTAAGATTGTAGGGTATTGTTGCCTTTATCTTTGCCAATAAAAGCAAAGATACCTTACTTTATTAATTTAATTGTATTATGTTTAAAAATGTACCCGTTTATATAATAGTGCTGTTCCTTGATATCCAAGGTGGATTAGTGTTAATCACTGCATGAATACAAAATCCTTAGATAGTCAAGCTCTTTCTATAAGCTGGAGTAATGTTTGTGTATAGCCTACACACAATAAGTCCTCTGTATACATTGTCATCTTGAGATTACTTAATGCTTAACCCACTGTAAATTCTGAGCAAATACTTGTTCTACTATGTTTAGAGAATAGTGACAAAACTCTACAATTTTGAGTTCATTAAATCTGTGGGTGTTGAACATGAGAATACGGAAGGTTGACTACTCATTTTTATCTTTGTGGTAGAAGAAATGGTGGATTACTATTTGGGGGACATTAAATTGATATTTAGTGTTTGGCTGGGTATAAGATGAGCGTCTATCATAGTGAGTCACTGCTTAAAATACTACTTGATTAGAAACTATGAATAATATTTTTATAAGGTCATTTAAAATTGTTGTATTTTATGGTTGTTACCTTGTAGTTTTCGTTTTCTGTTTTATTTTCTTTTGTGTTTTGAGACAGGGTTTCTCTGTAGCTTTGGGACCTGTCCTGGAACTAGCTCTTGTAGACCAGGCTGGCCTTGAACTCACAGAGATCCTCCTGTCTCTGCCTCCTGAGTGCTGGGATTAAAGGTGTGCGCCACTACCACCCAGTGGTCGTTTAAAATTGTAATCATATTTTTAATTTTGAGTTATCTGGAATCATCTATGTTTGAGTTTAAAGCTCACTTTTAGCTTTTGACATTAAAGTTACTTAGTCTCTGTAAAAATTTGTTTCCTCACATGAAAATGTGTATAGGACATAATTGTTAGGGATTTAAGGATGAAAGAGCATTTTAAAATGTTGTGTAAATAGTAGAACAATATAGCAATATAAATTGTTAGCACTTTTATTTTTCTTTATTTATACCCAGAAGATAGCATATTGGCATCGTTGCTCCTTCTATCCTGCCTACCTACCCTGTGTTTTTGAAACATATCCATCAGTTAATATATGTAAATTTTGCCCATCTTATTTAGAGAGAACAAGTTCAAATTTTTATTTACAGCCTTTGGCAGTACAATTCTTCAACTACAATTTCAAAAGTTTTCTTTACTTTATTCCAATAAATATTGAACAGTAGGAAGCCCTTCTTGTTTTGCATGTTGGTATCCATTGTCTGGTATTCGACATTCTATATAATTTGAATGCCAGGTAGAAAAGAATAGGAGTGGGTATACTGAACTGTATTCTAAAAATCAAAACATTCATTAATTTAAATTGTTTTACTTTCCACTCTAAGATTTTTGATTATTATTACCTGTAATGAATAGAACATTTTGGACTTTTTACTTGGGAGACTATGTAAAATGACAACTTAAAAGTAATTACTTATTCATTCATTTATTCATTTATTTATTTGTTTGTTTATTTATTTATCATTTTTTCGAGACAGGGTTTCTCTGTAGCTTTGGAGCCTGTCCTGGAACTTGCTCTTGTGAACCAGGCTGTCCTGAAACTAACAGAGATCTGCCTTGCCTCTGCCTCCCAAGTGCTGGGATTAAAGGCATGCTCCACCACCACCTGGCAACTTAAAAGTAATTAAAAAATTATTGTGGGTTATAGAAGATGTCCATACCACAGAGCATATGTGGAGGTCCAAGGACAGCTTGTGAGATTAGTACTCTTCTTATACCTTCACATGGCTTCCAGAGTTTTAACTCAGGTCACCAAGCTTATAGTACAAACCACCTTTGTCCACTGAGCCCCCTTGTCATCCTCCTCATCCTCATAAAAATACATTTTAAATCTCAAGTTACCTAAGAAAGAATTGCAGATAAAAGTTTGCAACAAGGCCTGGAGAGATGGCTTAGAGGTTAAGAGCACTGATTGCGCTTCTAAAGGTCCTGAGTTCAATTCCCAGCACCCACATGGTGGCTCACAACCATCTATAATGAGATCTGGTGCCCTCTTCTGGCCTGCAGGCATACATGCAGTCAGAACACTGTATACATAACAAATAAACCTTTTTTAAAAAATTGTAACAAATATTTTTTATTGTTTTCTCATTTTTGGATGGACATACAAAGTGCTGACTTATTTTAAAAATATTTCATTCAGGTCAGTTTGTTTTACAGAATATGGGCTTGAATTTCATTTTCTATTGTTCAGAGAGCAAATGGTACCGTCTGCTCCTTTAACTCATTTGTTCGTTTAGAGGGTGTGTGTGTGTGTGTGTGTGTGTGTGTGTGTGTGTGTGCGCACGCGTGTGTGCGTGTGTGCACGTGCTTCTCAGACCCAGGACCTTGTGCTTTGGCATCCTAGTAGGCTCTATTCCTGAGCTGCATCCCTAAGCCATGGGACAGCTGCTTATAGAAACCTGTAACTTCTAGTTAAATTAACTGTAGGACATTTCTTCATGTCTTTTTATTAAGTTCTCCCAAAGTACTAGTTTCACCTTCAAAAGAGAATATTTATATTTAGTTTATTAGAGACTAGCAGAACTGTCAAACCATAATATTTAAAAGTATTTTAACATAATTAATGCTCTAAAAATTGGGAAGGGAAAACTGAAGCACGCACGGATCAAGACCCCTTAGCCGATTAGAATAGTAAATAATACCTAGAATTAGGAAGGCTGAGCCTACAAAATAGATTGACAGTTTGCTGAGTGTTTTATTCCACTGCCCACTCTGGTGGGTTCAATATACTATTTTAAGAGGTTTGTGAAAATGTTTATCATGCAGCAGGAAAGAGACATTAGAACTAATATTTGTATTGGGTTTGGTTTTTCAAGGCAGGGTTTCTTTGTGTAGCCCTGGCTTTCATGGAACTTGTTCTGTAGACCAGGCTGGCCTTGAACTTTAGAGATCTGCCTGCCTTTGCCCCAGAGCGCTGAGATTAAAGGCGTGTGCCACCACCTTCCGGTGAAAACTGTGTGTTTAAGACTAATTCTTAGAACATTTTTTTTTCACCTAATCTGATGCTTCTTGGGAACTAGTCTGTAGCCTTGGTTCCAGGCGCCGATGCCTTCAAGGAGTTTTTGCCAAAAACATTAGCATATAGCAACTAACTGCACATTTATTTATTTGCATTTTTAAGTGCCTTGGTGTTTTGCCTGCATGTATGTTTGTGTGAGGGTGTCAGATCCCCTAGAACTGGAGTTACAGAAAATTGTGAGCTGCCATGTGGGTGCTGGAAATTGAACCTGGATCCTCTGGAAGAGCAGCCAGTGCTCTTAACTGATGAGCCATCTCTCTAGCCCCTGACTGTACATTCTTGTTTCTTATACTAGAATTCTTTGTTTTAAAAGATTGTTGGATTTTTTAAAAGCTTTATTTTATTTATGTGTGTCTGTATGTTTGTGTCTCTGAGTGTATACACACATGTCTGTGTGCACATGGAGGCCAGAAAAGAACCTCATTTTTCTGAGCTAGAGTTACTGTTGTGTGTTGGATGCTTGGTTTATGTGGGTGCTGGGATCTAAACTCTGGTCCTCATGATTGTATAAGTACTTTTAAACACTGAACCATCTCTCTCTAAGCTCCCAAGGCTCAGAGGTTTTTCTTTGTTTGTTAATTTAAATGTGAAGCTTAGTGGTTTTGGTGTTTATTCTGAAAGTCGGTATTCATCTATTATTTCTCCTTGACTTTGTTTTTATGTTCCACTTTGAACTTGCTTTCTAGAATTTGGGGGAAATAAGATAATATTAGGAAAGAAAGTTCTTTGTTCTGTTTTAGAATCTTATCTGTCATCTTTTTATCTCTTAGAGTTTTGAAATGCCACCACTTTTTATTTTCTGGGTTTGACTTCTGATGTGTTGTATATTAAATCTGAGAGATGATATAGTATAATGGGGAAAATCCCTCCAAATTTTACTGTAGAGATTCAGATCCCAGCTTTGATTGGCAGTGTAACAGATGCTAAAGCAAGTTACCGAAATCAGTCTTAATTTAAAGGTCTTTGAATATAATTTTTTTCTTCAAATGGAACACTGCTCAGATTCCTAAGTTATAAAGATATCTAGATAGTGTTTTTCTGTTACCAAGTATTTTGTTCCAGGGAAAATTTTATATTTAAAATTAAGAGAGGAAAAATAACTTGTAATATTTTGCATCTGTGCTGGCAAATATAATAGCTATCAGCCTTTCTGGGTAACATCTCATGCTCAGCTTCCTGAACATGATGGTCGTGTCAAACTCCAAGGAAATGGCTATATAACACAGGCACATGTGGCTATTTAAATTATTTTTAAGACTAAGTTAAAAAGTCCACTTTATCTAGGTATGGTGGCAGAAGTCTGAACTCTGAGTACCCAAGAGACCGAAGCAAGCAAATCACTGAGAGAGGCTAGCTTGAGCTACATAGTAAGTTTAAAGCTAGCCTAGATTATATAGTGATACGTTGTCTAGAGAAACCAAATAAATTTCTTCAGTTGAAATAGATACTTTTTGAGCCAGGGGTGGTGGCACATACCTTGAATCTCATCACTTGGTATTCAGAGGCAGGAGGATCTTTGTGAGTTTAATCCCAGCCTATTCCTAGATCCTAATGAGTTACAGGACAGCCAGGCGTATTCCATGAGACACTGTCTCAAAAAATAGATCCAAAAATGAAAAGAGACACTATCATTTTCCCCCTTTATTAATTTTTCAGAAAACATTTTTTTAAATTATTTTTTGCATGAGTGTTTTGCCTGCATGTTTATAAGTGCTCTGAATGTGTGCCTCGTACCAGTGGAGGCCAGGAGAGTGCCTGCCAAGAAAAAAGGAAGGGAGGAAGGGAAGGAGAGAGGATGAATGGAGAGGCGACACAGGAGGAAAAGAGGCAGAGAGTGAGAGATAAGTGAACAAAGTAATTTTAATACAAAATCTATGAAGTCATACTTTGGGTGTGGGGAAATAACTCAGTTGGTAAAGTGCTTGAGTGATATCAGGGAAACCTAGGACTCACTTTATATCTTTAGTAATATTTTCAGGGGATTTATGTTTACTTTCCTCCCTACAGCTCTCTTTCCTTCTATCCTTCCCTGTCCAAGTGCACACGCACGTGCTCTGAAGATAGAACCCAGACAAGTATGAGCTACATTCAAAGCTCTACTTCTATTTTCTTGATATTTATTGAGCAGGTATTGTAACTAGAAATTGGATTATAGTTTTTCTCATTAGTGCTCTTTTCCATGACTGAACTGTAGGTACAGTTGTATGATAATTCTCTTTTAAGACAAGCCACTATAAAGGCTTCTTATAAAATATTTAGGCTTTGCATTTCCTCTGCTTTAATGGGTCATATTACATGCCTGTCAGTGTCTTTCATCTTAATTTGTTAATTAGAACATTTTGTAAATGCTTATATTCAGGTTACACTAAGCTGTACTAAACTGTTTGGGCATAAACATGAATTATACTTTGTTCTTGTCCTCAAGGATCTTGTAGTATAATGAGGGACACATGGTAGAAACATTTTGCTGGTCTATATGTATTCATCATGTGTAAATAATCGACAAAACTATACTTCAGCAATTATTAAAGAAGAAAAATTCTATTATTAAAGGAAATTTCTATGACAAAGCCACTTCAACTACTTTGTTTAAGTATTTTGTTAATTTACTATTTTGTTAGTTTATCATGATAAAAACCATATTTAGAAAATTCAAATAACGTAAGAAGGGATCAAAGAAAAATGAGTTTTCCTCTTATTTTTCTACTTGATATTTCCAGACATTTTATTAAATCCGACTTCTCTGACTTCTCTCTTATTTTTAATAATAATTCATGATGTTGTGTGTCAGTAGTGGCTCCAATACTTAATGTGTTGTGTGTGTTGTTAGATGTGCTCCAGCTCTCTGTAGCTCTGCTCATTTCTCGTCACCATCTGCTGCTGTGGCTTCTTATTTCTCATCTTACTGTTCTTTTAGCTCAAGCTGAATTTCTGTTTGTTTTTTGTGTTTTTTGTTTTTTTGGGTTTTTTTGATGCTTGTCATATCTCTACTGAGATTCCTTTTTGTTACTCATCAAGACTGTTCTCTTCTTTCAGATCTTTGGCTCTATGGGCCTTTGTTTGGATATATTTATAAAGAGTGCTTTGAAGTTTTCTAACCCAACATCTGGGTCCACATGGAGTCAGTTTTTATCAGATCCCTTTTACTGTCTTGTTTCTTCACATGCCACAATTTTTAGTTGAAACTTGACTGTTGCAGTGTTATCATGAGAGTTGTTGTTTGCTCATCTACGGGCTATTTTGCCCGAACTCAGGCAGAATTATTTTCCCTGCACTGTGTAGCAGCTCTGACCAGATCGTCCCTTTTCAAGCTTTTTACTCATTGGCTTCATATCTGGGGTCAGGGGTGGGAGGAATTTCTTCTTGCATCTATTGCAAAGTACTTGGGCAAAGATTATAGTCAGATTTTTAAATTCACCCTTTCTGTGTTCTTTTTTGTGGGTTAAGTGGGGGATATACCCCTTTTGGTTCCAGCCTGTTTGATAGTGGTCTTTGTTCTTTTGACATCCTAACCATAAAGGTTTCAGTTTTCTGCTGCATGTGTTGTGTATGCTTAAGGAATACACTGAGTTTAAGAAACATCAAATCCTAGATCTTCTGTCCTGCAAGTTTTGATGGTAGATTCTACCTAGTGAAGATTCTTCTGTAGTCTGTATTTTATCACCAGGTTATCAGGGTTCTCCAGGGCTTCTGTCCCTTGCATGTATAATTTGGCAATCAGTCAATGATCTGAGCAAACTTTTTGCTCAAATATTGGGTCTTTACCTCCACTTTTGGTATATCTGTTTTAAGTCTCTATTTGTACTTGGCAGTGTTGAGGTTTCCTTTTCCATGTTGAGCTGCATGGCTTCCTGGTTCTCTTCACCTTATTTAAAGTAAGATAGATAGAAGACACTGAGCAAAATCTTGGAAATGAACTCAGGGTCTATTCCTTTTCTTTCACTGTGATTTGCTTTTGAGATTTTCTAGTGTTTTAAATAGGCTTTAATTTTTTAAAAAAAAATTATGTATATCATTGTTTTGCCTGCATATATGTCTATATACCACTTGAGTGCCTAGTGTCACAGAGGTCAGAAATGGACATTGATCCTCTGGAACTGGAGTTACAGATGCTTGTGATCCATTGGTGACATTGGTGCTGGAAATCTAACCAGTGCTCCTAACCACTGAGCCATTTCTCCAGTCCCTGTTTTAAACAGGCTTTTAAAAATAATCTATTCAGGTTTAAGTTGTTGTTTTCTGTAGAGAAGTTTACTTGGCTACATTTAGACAAAATTCCTTTTTGTTCCTAAGATTTTCATTTGTTTTAAATTTTTGTGTGTGTATTCAAGTCCCTCAAAATCCTACAGTTCTTGATCTTTCTAAAAATGACTGTTCAGTCCCTTGTCAATTAATTTATGAATTTATATTACACTCCTTAAGGATATTTAAAGTAGGTTAATCAAAAGGAAACTATAAATTTTTTTTAGAACTTTTCAACTCATTGTGATTTTTACATCATCTTACTTTTCTATTACTGTGATAAAACACAATGACCAAGGCAACTTATAAAGGGATGCATTTAATTGGGCTTACTATTTCAGATGGTTAGAATCCATGATGGTGAGACAAAGGCCTCATAGTGTCAAGAGTAGCTCAGAGCTATATCTTGACTAAAAGAGCTATCTTTAGAAATGACGTAAGTCTTTTTGAAACCTTGAAGCCTGCCCTTGATGACAACACCTCCTCCAAGGCCACACCATCCAAACTTTTCCAAACAGTTGCAGACCTCATGAACGGGCCCAGCTCTGCAATAGACTATTTCTAAGTTATTTGGAACATGGACTGTTTCTGTTGTTTCTGTATTCTCTCAAAATTCTTTGCAGTACTCCAGTAATTGCTTTTGAAGATCCAACAGTAGTATGCTTCAAATTGCCTACTGTGATATGGATGGATGTTTGGGACTCAAATGCCAGTTTTTGAAGGAACTTTTTAAGCTAAGCAATTTAGGTTGGAGAAATAGAAAGCCTTTAACAGTTTTTTTTTATTTTATTGAAGCAAATATGCCAAGAAGCATACTGGTAGATGATAAGGTTGGTTTACAAAAGCTTTATGGATAAAGCGGGAAAGAAGGAATCAAAAGGAATTTTTGAAGCAGACTTGATAGGGGAAAGTGACTTTAGATTTTTTTTTAACTTGATGAATAAAGATGACCCCAACTGATATGAGAGATCAAGATAATGAGGCCATATACAGCTCAAAAACTTATTTCCCCAATTTTGATGTTTATCTTTAACTTTAAAATATTACCATTATTTTTGGTAGTAGTGTTGGCAGAGGTTTCTGGCCAATCAGCGTTTTATTAAACTAATACAAGTGACAAATCTTTACAGGGTACAAGACCATTGTCCCACAGTATTTGTGTGTGTGTGTGTGTGTGTGTGTGTGTGTGTGTGTGTACTCCCATGCTACCCCATGCATGTGGAAGTCAGAGGACAGTCTTTGGGAGTCGGTTCTCCCACTCAGACTGTAAGACTTTGCTTTGCACAAGTGCTTTTACCCAGGAGCCATCTTACTGGCCCTGTCTTTGGCTTTTGTGAACAACTCCTCATTTCACTCCATCGAATTCAGTTAGAAATGAGTGTTGAAAGAATGCTGGAGCCAGTGTCAGAGAACCTGGTTCTAGTCAGATTTACATAATTTTGCTAGACAATTTGAGCAAAGTTGTATACATTTGTTTATCAATTAACTAGTTTGATGGTGGTGGTAGTGGTGTATGTTCACAATCCCTGTAAGTAAAATCTGATCTGTTGTCAAATGAATGTGTGATTTTCAAGATCAGGACTATTTTATATACTAAATTATTACTTTTTGTTTTTTTTTGTTTGTTTGTTTTGAGACAGGGTTTCTCTGTAGCTTTGGAGCCTGTCCTGGAACTAGCTGTTGTAGACCATGCTGGACTCGAACTCACAGAGATCCGCCTGCCTCTGCTTCCCGAGTGCTGGGATTAAAGGTGTGTGCCTCCACCGCCTGGCATTATTACTGTTTTTTAAATCTGACCACTGATCAACATTGTAAACTGCAAAATTACCAAAATTCTGAGTTTATTTTCTGTTCTATATATGGGATTATAAGGCCAGTCATCCTGATGATTGGGAAGATTAGATATTTAATATACTTTTAAAATACTTAGTTTATTATGTAAAGCTATTGAGTTTCTTTGTAACTGATAGATTTAGTAGCCATAAACCTTGTATATATGGAGAAAATGTTGATAGGATTCATTGATAAAACACTTTGTAGTAATTGCACTGTAGGGAAACATTAGGATAACTTTATAAAAACATTTGTCAGCAAAGCTTAACTTTCTATTTAGCATCAATTTGGTTGAGGAAAAAATAAGAGTATTATTTTGTCTTAAAATGCCCTGTGCCACTGGGAAATGTAGCTTAGAGGTAGAGCACTAGAATAGCCTCCATGAGTTCCTAAATTTAATCCCTGGTAGAAAAAAAAAAACAAAAAGATGCCTTTTAAAGCATCTTAACTTTTGGCAATTAAGAAATATTCCATGTGAAAATTTATGTAAAATAATCATTCTATGGATTGTTTTTGCTTTAGGGGTACTGATTGATTGATGTTTGGAAACATGAAATACTTTGATAATTGTTTAAGTGTACTTATGTAAGCACTATATTAAACTGACACACAAGGGTAGCAAATTGAGCAGATGTATCAAGTGGAAAGTACCTTTAAAAGACTTCCAGGGTTTATTTTAATCTGATTTGTAACATTTTATGTTTAGCATTTGATGATCTACTTAGCACTTTACAAGTATATCATGATAATATCAAGTATATAAAATTCTATGGCTGTTTTATTCTGCATGGAATAGATTTAAAGGTCAACACTACTCTTTTATGTAGGTTATGGGTGCTACATGTGTGCTTTCAGAGCAGTAGTGTGAGGAAACTTGAAGTGGGATGGCAGGACGGCCTTATCCCTATGACAGTAACTCCAGCGATCCAGAGAATTGGGATCGGAAATTGAATAGTAGACCTCGTAAACTTTATAAACATTCAAGGTAGGTAGAATGTATATATATATTTCCCATATCAAAGCTATTCAATCTGATTATTAAAACCATTGCTTCATTGATTGTGGCAAACCATGTCAGGATGTGACCTTGTTTATAAAGCACTGTGCATGTTTGTTACTCCTGAAAGTTTTTAGAGAAACGTTTCTTTTAATTTTTTTAGTATTTGTGTTTCTTTGAATACTTTTGCCTCAAGATTATGTTAACATCTTAGTTGACTACATAATTAGGTATTATAATTTGATCAGTTTGAAATTTTGGCAAGTTCTTATGTACTTGACACTCCAACAGAAGGTTGTTTCTTCTTTAAATATATTATGTGTGCAGATTTCAATCGACAGTTTATATGTTTGTGTCAGTACTCAGGACATCTTTAAGTGTGCAAATGTATTCTATGGGCACACTGATGGGATGGGAACATTCATCTTTCCAGACAGACTCTGCTGGTTCATTTTGAGTTTGATGCATGGAATGAAATTGATCTCAAAAGTTCATGCTTATGTTTATGTTATTTTTTTAACTTTGATTTTACACTGTGTGATAAAATAAGAGCTTCATTTAGAATACTTTGTAATCTGATAATATAAGACATTAGCTAGCAGTTCATAAATACCACATTGCATGGGTATGTAAGGATGTTTTCATAGAGAATTTTTCTTTCTGAATATTATGTAGAGGATATTACTGAAATAAATTAGCTTACTCAAATAAAAAATTTCTTCCGATTATTGACAACAAATATAAATTTTCACAAAATAATATTATAACCAAATAATAAAATAACCAAAATAATAAAAAAAATAAAATAACCAAAACTTTGAATTCTTTTTTGTAATATTAAAAACTGTTTTGAATACCTTCAACTTTGTATTTAGAAAATATGAGTGATTAGGTACTTTCTAACTTCTTACCTGACAAGATACTTACATATATTGTAGACTTTCATGTGTTGTCTTAAGTTGATGTTGATTTGATTAATTTGCAAGTACATGCTACACAGTGTAAATATTTTTGATTTGTTTTATTCTCTGTGTATATTTTCTTCAAGTAGGACTCTCATTTATTTCCTAGATAGTTATCTTGTCCTTATTTTGGAGGCTTTAATGATATGAGTTTTATCATTGTGTGGGGCTATAGTTGAATGTATCATAGTGCATGTATCTATTTCAAGTGAATTTTGTGTTATGCTTTTTAATTCTTGATATGTTTTTACTGGTGTGCAATAGTGCATTATTTAATGAAGATGTGATAAGGGTACAAATGTCATTGTTTTTAGAAAGGTTAATGCATTCAGAGGTAAAATTTTATATTAGTGATGTTTTCATTTCAGTAACCTCTGTTTCTATATACTTAATGGCTGTGTTTTAAACTTTTTGTGGTGCTGGGGATTGAGCATAGAGCTTTGTGCATGCTAATGAAGTATTTTGCTACGAAGAATTTTGTTAGCAACTTTTTGATGCTGTTTTGGGGTAAGCAGTAATAGTATATAGGGTTGTTTGAATCTAAGATACTAAAGTGAAATAAAAAATATTAAGGCAGGACAGTGTATTGGCAGCACCTAGGAGGCAGAAGCAGGCAGAACTCTGTAACTTCAAGACCATTCAGGGCTACAAACTGAGACTCATTTTGAGGGGTGGGGGAGAAAGTGGAAGAAGAAATTGGTTTAAATTTCTTTTAAACTAGGTGTGGTTGTGCACACTTAAGCTCTAGCATTTGGTAGGTGAAGTTGGGAGGATCAGAAGTTCAAGGTCAACTGGACTACTTGAAACCCTGTCAACAAAATGTTAATGGGGACTAGAGAGAAGACCAAAGTTCAATCTCAGCACCTACATTTGGCAGCTCAGAACTGCCTTCAGTTCCAGTTCCAGGGGATCCATGTACCTTGAGGCCTCTAGGGCACCTGCATGTGCATAACATAAACTTATGCAGACATATATGCATACATATAAATAATTTTTTTAATATTATGGGAAACCTTTTGAGTGGTTTTGTATTAAGACTCATTTATATTAAGCCCAAATAAAAACAGCTTACTTTTAGAAATTGCTCATCCTGTATTTTAGGAATTTCACTTAAAACATTGTAAGAGGGGAAAAAAGGGCTGTTTAACAACAACAAAAGAGAAAAACCTGCCCTCAGTTCAGGAGGGCACTCAAAGGGTGCCAGGGTGCTTGTGGGCACTGCTCTGGAGTACTTGGATCCATATATAGGCTAATTACAAAATTGTAGGACACATAAATCATCGCACTGACTTGTAAAATGAAGTTCAGAGAAAGGGTCATTGTCAGCTTGAGTTAGAGGAAAATAAGATGAGCTAGTCCTGAGGCGCTTACAGCATTAGAGTAAAGGATGGGTATATCTGTCAGGACCTTCAGAAGATTACTTGCCCGGATCTGAGGGCACAGCTTTGGATGGTATCACTGTTTCCATTAGGTAGCTGAAAAAAATGAGGTTAATAGTCTTGCCCAAGACTATCCAGCATGTAATCACAAAGCTCTAATTTATAGACATTATTCTCATCCATTTTCTTTTTAAAATTTTAAATAATGTATTGTTATAGATAGACCAGGTATAATGAACTTATTTCCTATCACCCAGACTGGCTACTAATTCATGTCTGATACTTTTAGACTCCGTATTTCATCCTGTTCACCACCACTCCCTACCCCCTTTTCACTCTCAAGTATTTTGACATTTGAGTAAATTCCTCTGTTTTTTTTTTTTTAAGGGGTTTTGTTGGTGGTGGTGGTAGTGGTGGTGGTAGTTTTGGTACTTAAATCCAGAGGAAAGAGGTACCTCATGCATCGTAGTTGCTTAAGAATATCAGGGTGAAAGTCCTCTAATTTGTTGGACTTTCCCCTCAGGTTCACAAGATGAATGTGTAGTGTTAACCATTATCTTTACCTTCTAGACAAAGGGGAATGAGAATATTTGGGGGAATTCCAATAGGTATCTGTTTATAAATGATATCACTATCTCTAGATCAGGGAGACTGAGAATAAGGAAATACAGTTTTTAGTTTAGGTCTGTTGTTGCCTTAAGCAAGACTGCAATTTATAAATACTAAAATGGATTTTGTAAATAGTAAATAATTTTCTTCATTTAATTTTAATAGATAATGTAAAAGTTGCTTTTTAAATGTGCTGTTTTATGTGTATTTTTAAATAACCTTATGTTTTTAGTATTTTTACTCTAATACCCCCCCCACCTTCTTTACTCTCAATGATCAAGTAAGTGTGGATTTATAAAAGTAATAGTTACCTTCTATGTGTACTGACTTTTGTTAATAATTAAGGGCTTGGTATAGGAATCATGATTTCTAGGTAATACAATTTTTTTATTTTTGAGATTATCAGATTATCATTTAATTAAAACATTTCTCCTTTTCCTTTCCTGCCTTCAAACCCTCCCACAAATCTCTCCACAATTTCCTTCAAGTCCATGACCCCTTATTTTCACCAGTTTTTATTGCATGCATATGTATATATATAAGTAATTCTAATTCCCTCTGTTTTTTGAATGCAGATTTTCTATGATGAACCTAGAATTTGTATACAAATAAATTAGGTTAAAACCAGTGAGCTTTGCTTCTGTGTTATATACATATATGATATATGTAGCTAGTATAGGTAATATGTATGTAGAGGAACTTTCTAGCTTGCTGAATGAAGTTGGTAACAGTGATTTCAGTTGAAGCATACTTGGCCTGAAATGTGATAACTTTTCTTTAAATTACAAATTAGAGGGCTTTTTTTTTCTGTTTTTAAAAAAGAAAACTAACACCTCTTTTGTAAAATGTTAAAATGTCTGACTAAAAATACACACTAAAGGCTCTTGAATTTGATAGAATATGACTATGTAAAAACTGCTCTCTGCAGTTTGCTCAGGTTTCTAAAGATAAATGCATATATCCGATATCAGACTTTGCAAGGTTTCATTTCCACACAGAAGCACACATGCTTGTTTTTTTGAGACTACATGTAAAACATGCTTTTCCATTCCCCTTCAGAATAGTTAGAATAGGAAAGTTTGGTTCTTAACAAAATAGTTGTGGGTGGATTCTTAGGCTGCAGGTATTTTCCTTGTGGCTTTAAAGCGCTCTCTGTCTACAACGGATACACTGATACTGGAAGGAATGGAGTTATTTGCATCCTAGTTCTAAAACCTGGCAAGCCATCAGAGCTAGAATTAGCTTTACAGATGGCATTTGGCAACATATCTACATATCTCTATGCCCTCTGCTCCTGCGTTTTCTTCCACCTGCCTATCAATTACAATAGCCAATCACTGTTCAGGAATGGAGAAGTGGGATGATCGCTGCTCACACGATGCTGTTTGGTTAGAAACGTCAGTACTGCACAACCCACGGCTGAGTCAGTGTCTGTGAGAAAATGAGCTGAATTAATATTTAGAGGGGGTTGATTCTCTGAACATTTGAAGCTTAAATAGCTGCAACAGCAGGATCACACAGTAGAGAGGAGAAAGCTAAAAGAAGTCTTTGGACAGGTGAGGTAGGAGGAGACTGGAAGATTTTCTGATTGTTCAGAAGAATCTTGAGGATGATGGAAATACCAGATGAACTAAAGTTTCCTAGTAATGCCCAAGGATGCTGACCTGGCTTTCAATGCTGCATTGTTTGAAAAAGCAGAGTCCCTTTACACTCTGATTTTAAATTTTTTCTCTTGTTTTTGTGTGTCTACCCTGGCATATACTAAAGGAAGGTGTGTATTCATTTTTTACATGCTATCTCTGGATTATAACTATATACAAGAATGAATATAAGAGAGGTAGAGAGAGAAATGTTAGCCTTTGTTTCATAATAGGCATTTACAGTTCTAAATGTAAAAGACCATGCTTTTGATTTGAGTTTAATGGCACATTTAAAATAAATGAAGTATGTTATTGTTTTCATGGGTTTGGTACTTTGTTATTTCATGTAACCTGAGAATGCATTATTTTTAGTATTATATTTTATGAATGCAAAACTTAACTAAGGAAACAAATTTTGAAGCAATTTGATACATTGGAAATAAAATTCAAGATAAAAAATTAAATAATTACCTGAAAATGGGGTTAAGGAGATTTTTTCTTTGAAATGAATTAGAGATGAATGGAACTGTTTATATGTAGTAATTTTTTTTTACAAGACTGAATTTGTTTGAATGAGGAAGCCCTGTGGCTAGACGACTGTCTAGTCTACAGGATGCAAGCAGAAGATCTAAATGCTGCTACTGAGAAAGAATTGCCAGGCACGATCTTTGTATTAGTATAATTTAATGTTAAACCTGATAAAAAAATTTGTAAACGAGGATAATTGCTCTTGGTGTGATATTTTAAATCTTTACAGGTGACAATGCTTACTTGATTAGGAAATTTTAGCACAATTTAACATGTTAATAAAATTTCCTCTGTCTTTATTACCAGTTATTTTGTAGGGATTTTTGGTATATTCGGTATATTAAAATTACTTTATTCTAATGTAAGTAATTATAACATCTTTGCCTTATTTCAGTATCCATTATTATTCCCCTGCCTATTCTCTAAAAATAGGATCATTCAGTTATATCTGTCTATATATGTGTGTGCATGTATATATTACTATATATTATATATTTTTAATGATTATATAGGTGATATATATGCATATATAAAAATTTTATATTGGTGGTCTTGGGCCTAGAAATGATTTTTATAAGCTTGTTACCATAGTAAAATTATAAAAGGAGAACTTCAAGCTGAATCTTCTTACCTTACACTTTGTGGAATATTTTTCTCTGGTTCTGTTTGTTCTTTTCTGGTAATAATTCTTGTCCTATTTTGAAAATGGTACATATTGATTACATCAATTTGATAAGCACTGAAAAGCATATAAATGTTACTTTTCTAATAAAAGAAAATAACATTAGATATTGCATCTTTAACCAAATATGAATATATATCATACATGTATATTTTAAATGACTTCCAGATAATATTAAATGTTCTGTTATATAAGATATATTCTAAAAATTATGAACATTCTGTCATGGTCATCTATAGCATAGTTGTGTTACACAGTGCCATTTAATTAATTGTAGTTCTTCTGAAACTTGACCAGAAAAATTATTAACATGATTTCATTTCATATTTTTCAAAAAGGAGGACTGTTTTAAGGAGTTAAGTAAAAATGTAATTTTTATTTTATTTTTTCTAACAATGAAAGATCCTTGATCTAATTTCACCTTGAGCTCATTAAAGATATGCACAGTGTTATAAATGAAGCAGATAGTTGTAAAGTATTTTTTTAAAGTCCATATAAAAATGAGGAAGATTGGGGTTCAAATGAGATGAGACATTAGAAAATGGGAGCACTGTCCAGAAACGTCTGTTCTGTGACATTTCATGAAAGAAGGTAGGTTCAGGGAAGCGCAGTAAAAGTGTGTGACAGTGAAGGAGGGACCTCAGCTCGGTTTAGAAGCTTCTCAGAGAGGAAGAACGCTAGAAACACCAATAACAAACATGGAAAATAACACAGAAGCCAGAGAATGGTGCAGATGATCCAAGGTCCAAGGAGGGAGCTGCAGTCAATCAACGTCTTCCACTTATTAGTAATTCTTGTGATCTTTGAAGATTTATAAGACCATAAGGACTGCTAAAAGAGTCTGTGTCTGGTTTTGAAGCAGACACAACATTTTGGAACAGAAACGAGAAGGATAATATAGGACAAACTAACTAAAAGAAGGCCAGATGAGGATGAAATGCAGTTGCAGTTAGCATGATGTGTGCCCTTGGAATACGTTTGAACCTTTT
>LOEQ01002135.1:89758-112124 GCA_001685075.1 Bramus lutescens | reverse complement strand
AGTGCTCCAATGTGGGTCTCTGTCTCTATCTCCATCCATCACCAGCTGAAGGTTCCCTCCGGTGGATCTTCTGGTACAGGCCCTCGATACTTTCTTAAATTAGCAATCCCCCAGCAGACATCTATAGTACACAGGCCAAGTGACCCAAGCCTTCAATATGTGGACCCCTGGGAGACACTGAGATCCAGACCTCAGCATTTTAGCAACACATTGAGTATAAGAGGCCCTTGACTTTGTTTCTTTCTTCCTAGGCAGAGTATTTTGAATATACTTGAATATTTTATAGATACTCTTTATCTGCTTGATGAAGTGCTAAGGTTTTGGTTTGATTTGGTTTGTATTTTATATTTAAATCAAGAGTAGATTTGCATTTTGCCAAATGTATTTTCTTTATATATTGAGATACATGTTATTTTCCTCAATAATTAATAAGGCTATTTAACCAGTTCTGTGTTTTTAGATAAATTGCATTTAATTGGTGGAATTATTATATCTTCACGTATTGCTATAACTATCAAAAACACTTAGAATATTTGTCTATAGTTAGTTTTCTTGAGATTCTTTTTGGTTTTACTGGAATAATGCTGACCTCATAGAATGAGTTGGGAAATTCTGTCTTTTCAGTTTTATGGGAAAGTTGCATAGGGTTGGTATTATTTCTGTTTGAAATGTTCATCTGGAACTGGAGGGTTTTTTTTTGAAGGAATGTTTTAAATTATAAATCCAATTTCTCTAATCTATATGGAGTCATTCAGCAAATCTGCATTCTTGAGTGAACTGTGGTAGGTTTGTAATTTTTTGGAATGACTGTTATTATTACTGTTATCATCATCATTATTGTTATTATTACTAGCTGTTGTTTTAATTTCAGCAGACTTTGAACACACCATTGCTGACTGTAGCCATTTGTGCCTGCTTTCTCAGTCTTTTTCCTAAGTGGCTAGGGTAGAGGCATCTCAACTTTACTGATCCTCTAAGCTTTGCTTCCTTTGGTTTTCCTGCTTGTTCTTCTGTTTTCTAATTTTACAGTTTTCACTCTGCTCTCTTAGTTTTTTCTACTTTTCTTTGGATTCAATTTTTCTATTTCTTGAGATATAAACTAAGGTCATTTTCTTAGACTGTTCTTTCTGCTACAGGAGTCAGTGTTAAATTTGGCTCCCTAAGTACCACTATGGTATCGTGCCATAGCACAGAGTTTTGACATGATGGGTGATTTTTAGTTTCTTTGTGTTTGGAATTTTAAAATTTCTCTTTTCACTCCTTTTTAAATAAAGATGTTTATTTAATTTCTGAATCTTTATTTTCTAAATTTTTTCAATTTTAATTTATTTCTGTGGTAGTCAGGAAATACTTTGTATGATTAAGTTCTTTTAAGTTTATTGACATTTGATTTATTGCCTAGAATATGGTTTGTTATTGTAAATGTTTATGTGCACATAAAAAGTATGATTTTCCTGCTATTATTCTGTAATGTGTTCTATAAGTTAGGTCAAATCAGTTGATAGTGTTCTTAAAATCACATTAATGGATTTGTGTCTGATCCTCTTCTAAGTATTTCAGTAGACCTGAGAGTATAGGTTAGATGTGAAGTGTGCACTTATACATGAGTCTCTGAGTTTACTTATTATGACCATAATACATAAGTAATCAAGTAAGTAAATATAAAAATAATATAACGGTGTTATAAATCTCTAATAGTTGTGGGGCTATCTATTCTCATTTTACCAGTTTTTGATTTATAAAATTTGAGGCAGAAAAACATTTAAGTTATGTGTTCTTGATGAATTTATCCCCTTTTCTTATGAAAGAACTTAGTCTTTGAGCTCTGCATTGCTATTACAATGACCACCATTGTCTGTCATTGTAGTGATGATAGCCTAGTGTGTTTCTTCATCCTTTTATATTTAATCTCTCTGTACCTTCATATTTAATGTGTGTTTCCTGCAGGTGGGATAGTTAGGTTTGGTTTTTGTGTCCCATCAAATAATCTCTTATGGTGTAGATTGTTTGCATTTAAGTGGCCTAGATAATTCGTATATAAGTCTGTTATCTTGCTATTATTTTCCATTTATTCCATTTTTCCTCCCATCTTCCTGACTTTTTCTTGTCCTTTGGATTAACTGGCGTGTATATTTGTGTGAATTTTGTGTGTGTTTGCACACACAGGCATGTAGAGGCTCGAGATTAATGTTGGCCATCTTCCTATTACTCTCTGCCTTGTTTTTTGAAGTAAGATCTTGGCACTGAACCTGATTGGCCAGAGAGCTTTGAGAACTACCCCTCCTCCCATCCCTGAGGTTGCAGACACATTGCTGTGTTTGCCTTTTACATGGATGCTGGAGATCTAAATTTAGGTCCTCATGCTTACACAGCAAAATACTGTTACCCACTGAGCCATTGTTATAGCCCCAAATAATTGTGTTGTGTGTGTTCATTTTATTTCAGTTTTTAACATTTTAACTAAAATTCTGTCTTGTGTGAATGCTTACTTTAGCTCTTCCAGTACATATCTTTAACACACCTTCCAGCACTGTCACTTCTTATGTAGTATAAAGCCTCAAGAGTGTGCTGTCGTCTCTCCAGTCCCAAATTTTGTTTTATTACATTCATGTCATATTGTTGCAGTTATTGTTGAAGCTAATTTTTTAAGAAGAACAAAACAGTAAGAAAAACAATACTTTTCCCTTGCAGTTAGTTACTCTTTTCAGGGTCCCTCATTCCTTGTGTAGATCCATATTGTTATCTGGCATTATTTTTTCTTCTACCATAATTGTTTCTTTTTACCTTTTGGATAGATAGACTCATAATCAGTTTTCTTTGTTGTCTTAAATTTGGTTTTGAAAGATAATTTTGTTCTAGACCACCAAGAATCTATTATTTGGTGTTGCATTTTTCTTTAAAGTATATAGGCAACTGTTGTAGTTAAGAGTTTCTTTTGCTGTGAGTAGACACCATGACCACAGCAACTCTTACTAAGAAAAGCATTTAATTGTGTTGCTTACAGTTTCAGAGGTTTAGTCCATTATCATCATGGCCAGAAGCATGGTGGTATGCAGGCAGACATGGTAATGGAGGAGGAGCTGCGAGTTGTATATCTTGATCCACAGACAACAGGTAGTGAACTATATTCTGGGCATAGCTTGAGCATATGTGAGACATCAGAGCCCACTCCCACAGTGGCATATTTCCTCCAATAAGGCCTCACCTACTCCAACAAAACTATATCTCCTAGCAGTACCATTTCCTTTGGGGTTCATTTTCCAAACCACCTAAGCAACTTATTGTGTATATCTGTGACAAATTTGGGAGAAATCCAGATGTTTATTTCACATTTTCTCTTTCCACTTTTCTTCATTTGGGGATTCCACCCAGGAGGTCATACTTGAATTTGACCCACCATACACAAGCTCTGCTTACCTTGCTTCTTACACTCTTTTGTGAAGCTGATTGAACAGGGTAATAACTGCAGTCCTGCTACTGCTAGAGGCAGGTACTGGGAATGAGCTACTCTCTTTCTCAACTGTCTCAGGTGACACAGTGCACATTCTTTTAAATGCAGCCCAGAGCAGAGCTGTCACTGTGAGCTTGATTGTCCTTGTTTATTCTGCATATACTGCTTTGTCTTCAGAGTGTTTTGGTGATTTAATATTATTTAATCAAATAGAGGAGAACATAATTTGTCTTCTGTAACACCCGATTTCTGAAGGCTAATTCAAGGTGCCTGCTATTTGACATACAAAGAAATGTGATGACACCATTTGCATTTACTTAAAATCTAAGGAGTTTAGAAATTAAGGCAGTATTTCAGTAGAACATTTAGCAGTGTCTTTTTTTAAGCTAAAAATGATGTCTTATAAAAAGACCATTTTAATTAATTAGTCTGCTTGGCCCTTATTCAACTGAATATTTAGCCTGTTTTTGCTTAGCCATAGTTGTGATTGGACAGTCTATGAAATTATTAGATCACATTTAGGAAATTTGCTTTCTTGTAGTACAAAATGATTAAAACTTAGCAGTGAGAATAATAGAGGTTTTGGGGGCTTCACCACCCCCATATGTGATCCTTCTATTAATATAGACTCCTTTTTTTCTACTTCAGAAGTCAGCCAGGAATTCTGAAATTCCTGTTCCAGTAGTAGAATTTCTTGGTTCTATTTGAAGAAAACGGTTATGTTCTAAGAATATAACTGTTCCCCATTTTTTTATAGAAGGAACATGAGAATGGGAAGTTTTTTTTCTTCTTAAGGCTTGTGAGAAACATGGTTGCAAATGCTAACAGACTGATTTTATATCCCTAGGAGTAACTAAGTCTGCCTTATCTTCTGTGCCTGTAATCTCTGTTATAGCAGGGTGGTGACTGATTTCCTTAGTGAAACAAACCACAAAAAAAAAAAACCCCAAACCTAGAGCAGTATAGTTAATAAACTAACAAAAAAGGTGACCTTGAGTCACTAAAGGATTTAAATCTGCCTTTAGAATTGTAAGATTACATTTTAACCCGTGAGGTTTTGGTAAAAAGAAAACATTGTAATGTAGAGGGAACATTAACATGAATCAAGACTCAGCTGACAGTATTACTACCACCTTGGCTAGTGTTGTATGACTAAGCAAACTTGGAAGTTTGAACTTTTCTGTCCTCATCTGTTGTAACTAAACAACTAACAACTTGCTTTTAAGAGGTGCATTGTGACCATTGCTTTGCTACCCTTTCTGTTGGTTTACTCTTAATATCAACTGTAGAAAGTAGATAGAATCTTAGAACCTATAGGGGCCTGTTTCCAGAATATTATATAACTCAAAATAATATGTAACTATTAAAGGAAAGTTTGGGTCTGACTCTTATTACTGTAAAATCAAGAGTTCCTTCTACTTCTAAAATATGTTATACTATTTATTAAACTGTGACTGTCATATAAACATTTCCAAATGCTACATTTCTAAATGGTCTTGAGTCTGACTGTGATTACTACCATTACCTTTTCTGTACCTGCATTGTATTTTTAGTGTTAATTTTTATTTTTGTTTTCATTTAACTATTAAAATTTTACATATTTTTAGAAATTAGTGACTAACTCTAATCTAAATATTTAAAATTACATTTATCTATTTATTTATGTAGTATTTTTGTGGGGCTCACATGTGGAGGTGAGAGAACAGCTTACGGGGCATGATTCTCTCCTTCCACCATGTAGGTTCCTGAGTTGAAACTCAGTTATCAGGCTTGGCAGCAAGTGAGTGCCCTTACTCATTAAACCATCTGTCAACCCCTAACTTTAGCAGTGCCTTCTTATTTTGAGATTCTTTTTTTCTTTTTTTTATTATGTATACAATATTCTGTCTGCCATGTATGCCTGAAAGCCAGAAGAGGGCACCAGACCTCATTACAGATGGTTGTGAGCCTCCATGTGGTTGCTGGGAATTGAACTTTGGAAGAGCAGGCAATGCTCTTAACCATTGAGCCATCTCTCCAGCCCCTTATTTTGAGATTCTAATGCATTTGCCCGTCACTCATGTAGTAGTTCTAAAATATTTGTGATGTACTATTTTACATTTGGAAGTTGGATAACATGGCTTGTTTACATTTCTCAATGTATTATTAATGTATTATTACGACACAGGTAAGCTCTAGAAAGCTTCATTTTACGGCATTTAAACAGATAAGAACAGATGTTAATACTGGATCTTAGCTAAATTGTCATTTAACACATTATTATGCCTGTAGTATACATATTTAATGATACTGAGAGTGGATTCTCTTACTAGACTATTTTAGCTAAATGATGATGTTCTCAGTTACTTCTCAGTAAAATTTAGTCTATTTAACATGTAAACATTTTTAAATCTCTGACTTTCTGCAGTCAGAAAGTAGAATACTTTTTAAAAATTAAAATAGTAATAAATTTGAAGAAGTACTAAAAATGAGTTCATCTAGTTTGCTTGGAGACTTGCTTGGTAAGAACAGTTATTTTGCCCAAGCCTGTTTATTTTTTTTTATTAGTGTTTTAGAATGTGGTACTCTCCTTCTAAGATTCCCTTACAAAGAAATTTAAATACCTGTGTACTTCATGTTATTAAGCCTACTTTTAGAAGTCAATTTATGCCATACATGGTAGGTAGCAAATGCTTATAATACCAGTACTGGGTGGAAGGAGAGGCTGGATCTCTAATAGCAGGGCTCTGTCTGTACAAAACAAGTCAGTTAACCTTTTTTTGGGTTTTAAATTTTCTTATCTATAAAACTTTGAAATTGATTATGGTTTTTATAAACACATTACTCCAGAATTTGTCAAACCTAAGGTTCACATTAGTAAATTAGATTACAGAATCAAAAAGTAACATTTGATTTTTGTACTTAAAATGTCAGTCATATGTTAATCATGTTTTCATTGAAAGAACTTTGTGCTCTCTCTCTTTTTTTTTTTGCTTTTATGTTAATTTTCTTTTCTAACCTATCAGCACTGCTTCACGTGTTGCTAAGGGAGGAGACCACACTAAAATGAGTCTGCATGGTGCTAGTGGGGGACACGAGCGATCAAGAGATAGACGAAGGTCAAGTGACAGATCACGAGATTCATCTCATGAGCGAGCAGAGTCTCAGCTTACTCCTTGTATTCGAAATGTGACTTCACCAACACGACAGCACCATGTTGGTACGTAAGATCATCTTACCCCACCAGTTCTCGTCATCCGCCCTTTTACAGTTGGGTTGATTTTCAGTTGTGCGTAATGCTTGAGCAAGGTTCACTTCTTTGTTATAATTCAGTTATTTCTATTTTAGCTGATTTTTTTATTCTTATTAAAAAGATAGCTTATTAAACATAAAGGTGACTTTTCAGTTTGGGAGCAATCTTACAAAAGTAACATGAAAAGCCTTTAAAGCTGTGATATAAACTTTTAAAAGAAAATTTTAAGTTAATATATATCTCATTTGATAAAAATTTATACACAAAACAGTAGCTTATTATAAAATAGTAGTAAGGTCCTTTCATCCCAGCATTTGGGAGGCAGAGGCAGGCAGATCTCTCTGAGTTTAAGGCCAGCCTGGTCTACAAGGGAGTTCCAAGACAGGCTCCAGAGCTACAGAGAAATCCCGTCTCAAAACAAAATAGTAGTAAGGTAAGTTATTGTTGGCTACTCAGGCCAACAAATAAAATAAAAGAATAACCATTGTGGGATTTTGACTTTATTTTGATTTTTGACAGGGTTCCAAATTTAATAATAAAAATAGAAGTAAGTGAAGTGTGTTTCTTAATAACTTGGGGTTATTTTCCTTCCTTACTTGTATGTGAACATTATTATTAGCTCAGGACGACACACTGTATGACTACAAAGTACCATTCTGAAGTAATGTGCCTAAAGCAGTATAAAATTGTTGATTTTAAAAATTTCCCCCTAGGGAAGGTATAAATAACAAACTTTGATTTAGGGCTGGGGCATAGTTTTTGTGATCATTGCTTAGCATGCACTTGTTTCTGGGCTCAATCTCCATCAGCTGTGTGTGTGGGGGCATATTTAGGCTGGGGATATGTATGTATGTATGTGTATATATATATATATATGTATATGTGTATATATACACATACATGCACATACATATACATAGCTTGATGGTAGAGTACTAGTTTAGTGTGTGCAAGGCCCTTTTAATCCCCAGCAAGTCCCTCTCCCAACTACTAAATTTGGTAGTTTCTGATAATCTGTTGTAAATCAGAATCATTTAAGTGAGGCCTTATTAGGTAGAGAAGTTGACAGTATCTAAGTAGGTCCTTGAAGACAGGCTAATATTATGAGCCAGATACGATCAGAAGTATTGGTCTCTTCCTCATAGAGTTCAGTGTCTGAGAAAGAACAACAGAATATAATTATTTTATCACCTGGGTAAATTTTGCCTTGTGGAAACAGGAATTAAAGGAGGAGGGTGTCAGAATAGCTCTGGAGCTATAGCAAAGCTAATTATATAATCAGCATGCTGTACAGAATGTTCTAAGTAGCCTGAGTCATGAAGAAATTTGCCAAAAACTGATGAGACAGAGGTACATTTTTAGGTCACCTTTAAAATTTAGTGATCTAGCCTTTAAATAAAACTTACCATAAAATCTTGGTTTTTATTTCCCTTTTATAGGATATTGGAACATTTAACAATATTTTCTGCCTATGAAAATGACAGTAATTATAAGTCTAATAAAGTTTGTATCTTCGCTTTATTCTGCGAAAGTGTGGCTGGAGAGAAAATGTATCAGCTGAGGAGAGTGGTACAGACTTGTCACTGTAGAACTAGGGAGGAGCAAGGTCATCATCAGCTACATGGTGAATTTGACACTACCCTGGTCTATATGAGATCCTCTCTAAAACAAGCAGAAAGAAAGTAGTATACCATTAGTTGCTAAACTCACTTTATCTGGTAATCATTAAAGGTTTTTGTTGTTTGTTTGTTTGTTTACTTCTTATTACCCCTGCTGAATTTTTTCTTTTTCAGATCTTCTTTTTATGAAAAAAATTGCTGACTTCAGTGTGATATTATCAATAAAGTGTGTTTCTGGAGTTTATATTTCACGTTCTGAAAAATGTTAACTGTTTTTTAGTAATTACAACTGTTTCTAAACTGTTCTCAGGCTATATATGGGGCATTTGTAATCTTAATACTTTGAAGGATGAGGCAAGAAGATCATGAGTTTGAGACCAGCCTGGGCTATGTAGCAATACCCTGTCTCAACAACCAAAACCCAAAGAAAACAATAACAACAACTCTAAAATTGATATTCTTATTAATCTTTTATTTTTATTCTTTTTTAAATTCTTTTCTTTATTTTACTTATTTGTTTATTTATTTTGTTTTTCGAGACAGGGTTTCTCTGTAGCTTTAGAGCCTGTCTTGGAACTAGCTCTTGTAGACCAGGCTGGCCTGAAACTCACAGAGATCTGCCTGCCTCTGCCAATCGAGTGCTGGGATTAAAGGTGTGCACCATTTTTATTCTTATAAATTTTTATTCTTATAAATAATTTTAATTCTTATAAATCTTGTTAGTTTTTCGTGTGTATTTAATTGTAAGAATATTTTAATTTTTACATATTTTTAGCAGGATAATAATAAAAGATTTACCTTTGGTATTTTGCTGGACCAACATCAATTAGCTAAAATATCTTAGAAAACAATTTTTTATTTTAATTTTTAGTCTTGGTTTTATTGAAAATATTTGAAATAGAAAAACAGAAATGGAGCAATTTAAGAGAACTTGTCTATATCAGACATTTTAGAAGATACAGTTCTTGAATTTTTTTTAAAGAAAATTTGTATGACCTTAACATTTTTGTTTCAGAACGAGAAAAAGATCATAGTTCATCTCGTCCAAGCAGTCCTCGTCCTCAAAGAGCATCCCCGAATGGCTCCATGAGCAGTGCTGGGAGCAGCAGCAGAAACAGCAGTCAGTCGAGCTCAGATGGTAGCTGTAAGACATCCGGGGAGATGGTGTTTGTGTATGAGACCACAAAAGAAGGCTCACGGAGCGTGAGGACATCTGAGCGAGTGACACTGATAGTAGATAACACCAGATTTGTTGTGGACCCAGCCATTTTTACTGCACAGCCAAATACAATGTTGGGCAGGTTTGTTTCATTGCTGTTCATTCTATCACTAATTCTAAAGTACTTTTCATGTAATTCTTTTGTGGTTATTATAAAGTTTTTCAGTAAACTTTCTGCTGTGTAGAAGGATAGAGCATCCCTATTTTATAGATGAAAGAGCTGTGTTTTGGAAGTTAAATTATTTGTCTAAGTTAATTCAGATAGAATGTAGGTAGGGCAAAGCTTGAACTTGGTTTTATTCCTAATGATCTTTTGTAGTACCAGTAGCAGTAGCAAATATATTTGTTATTAAAGTCAGAACACTAAAGGATCTCCACAAATTGATCTGATAGAGTCTAACCAGATATCTTGGTTAGACTAGCATTGATATGTTTCCCAAATAAGTTCCTAAAACCTGTCACTAGATATAGAAAGATACCCATCAGCTTTTATTTAAAGGAAAACAGTTTGATTAGTTGTGAAGTAAATTTGAATTGTCAGTTTGTTGTAGATACTTAAGACAGGGGTGAATGTATGTCTTTGAAAATAGATAGGGTGTAATTGAGTAGAGTTACAAGTCTGCAGTGTGGGAACCACCATGTCAGGACTGTGGAATAGATTTTTCTACATGCCTAAAATAAGGGTCAAATACTTCAGTGTAAGAGCACCATTTTTGTCTATAACTAAAATGGAGGACATAAATGAAATAGAGACATTTACATGAGGCAGAAACTTGAAACATTTTCTTTTTTTTCTGTGATGGCTGTAGGGGTTCTAGAGAGGAGAGATACAGAAGGAAAGAAAGAGTACAGAATAAATGCTGGTCTTGAGATATTGCATACAGTTTGAGTAACTAAATTTCTCTAAATGACCTTGGACTTAAATATGCATTTTCACAAATATGTAGCTTTAGTATCATCAGTAGATGATAGTGAAGCTGTTGGGATAATGTCTTGACATTGTTCTACTTTATTTTTACATAAAATTGAAACAAAAAAGTACTTGATCTGCTTTAGCTGTTTTAAAGCTTTTTGTGGGGGGGGGCTGTTCACATTAATCTGAAAAGAATAGCATTCCGTTTTGTAAAAAGTTCAAGCATTTGAGGAAATTGCATGACATTTGATTCTTGAGAATTTTCAGTCAGTGGAAGTTTCTGTTCAGGCAGTTGACTGAAGCATATCTTTGGGGATGAAAATTAATATTCATAGGAACTGGAAAGCACTTGGCATTCATTTTGGAAATGTTAAAATAAAACATCTTTGTTTTTCATGGATTTCTGTATTAAGACAAAAGAATAAACCATTTAAATTAAACTGCTGGGTAAAATACTTGAAATAAAACTGTTTAGAAATGGTATTGTTAAATTCAGAGGCTCAACTTTTTAATTAATGATTTAAATTTTTTTCTTTCTCAGTACTGTTTGAAGTGTTTCATTGCAAAATAACTTTTTAAAAGCAACTGTTTTTCTCAGTAGTTGCTAGGAAAGATCCAATAATAGTATTTTGGAAAACAAAATTCTAGTTTTTAACTTATGTTAAAATAAAAGCTAAGAGCATTTTACTCATTTAATTATTACTTTTCTGGGTTTTCTTTTCCCCTTTTGTGACAGGGTTTCTCTGTGTAGCCCTAGCTGACCTGGAAAACTCGATGTAGACCAGGCTAGCCTTGAACTCAGAGACTCACCTGTCTGCCTCACAAGTGCTGGGACTAAAGGCGTGTGCCACCATGCCCAACCAATTAATTGAATTTTTCATTCTTCATCTTCTGTTCTCAGTTTGTTTGTTTGTTTTGAGATAGGGTCTCACTGTGTAGCTCTGGCTGATCTGGAACTCACTGTATAGACCAGGGTTGGCTTTTGAACTCAGAGAGGTCCGAATGCTCCAACTAAAGGCGTGTGCCAGCTTGCCCAGCTCATTCTTTGTTCTTACCTTGGCACTTTATTGCTTACTTTTAAATTCTAGGATGCAAGTCTAAGAATTTTGAGTAGAACTCCTTACATTTGGAATTTGAGAAATAGCCTAAACTTTCATGTATCATCTTATTTTTTTCCGGTTTAACTTGCTTTGTGTTCTGTTAATATTCCACAGCTTTATGATGAGCAGTATTTTCATCACAAATCCCCCAGAATAGAAATCATCCTTTCTCAGCCTGGCAGTGGTGGCGCACACCTTTAATCCCAGCACTCAGGAAGCAGAGGCAGGTGGATCTCTGTGTGTTTGAGGCCAGCCTGTGCTACAAGAGCTGGTTCCAGGACAGGCTCCAAAGCTAGAGAAACCCTGTCTCAAAAAACAAAAAACAAAAAACAAAANAAAAAAAAAAAAAAAAAAGAGAGAGAGAGAGAAAGAAATCACCCTTTCTCTAGAATGATTGTTTTTCCTATTTTTATTGCTATCTGGCAGGGGGTGGGGGATGGGGGCGGTTATCAGGTTCTTGCTATACAGTTTCAGGGTGGCCTAGAATTCCGTGTGTAGTGACAGTGCTCTTGCCTCAGCGTTCTAATGAGGTTGCATGTGTGAGCTGACGTACCTACACGAGAGGATAGTATTTTGTGTGTGTGTGCTGGAGATAGAACCCAAGTCCTTATGCATGTAAGGCAGGTGCCCTACCACTGGGTGACATCTTTAGCCGTTGATTTTATTATTGTTAAAGGTAATCTATACTACTATTCCTATAAGAGACCTTTTATGCTCTTTTTATAACATTTGCCAAAGTAAATTTCTTATTATTAAGGCAATTATATAACATACATGTTTAAATAATACTTTATTTTTGTATATGTGAAACTGATTTTCCCTTTTTAAGTATCCTACTAATGTTCATCTTAATTACTTCATATTATAGGATGTTTGGATCCGGCCGAGAACATAATTTCACACGTCCCAATGAAAAGGGAGAGTATGAGGTGGCAGAAGGAATTGGTTCTACTGTGTTTCGAGCTATTTTGGTGAGTGTGTATTTCCTGTATGTGTTAATAACTTGGGCATAAGATCCATCCTCAGTAAGTATTTAGATCTCTTCTTGCAGATAGATAGGTTATTATTTTCCTTTACATGTACTTTAATTCATATTTGTATTAGTACATAAGGATAAAATCATGTAGGCAAGTGAAGAAAAGATATGAGTGTCTGAGCCCTTTGTGCAGTCCTTTTCAGGTGTCAAGTTATAGTATTTCTGAAGTTGTATTATTTCTCTTAATTCTCTTACATCTAGTAAGTCAGTTATGATTTCTTGAACCATAATTTATTGCCTCAAACTAGCACTATGGAAATTTATGAACATCTAAACATCTTATTGATTTTTCTCTTTGTTCTTGTTATGGTTGCTCGTTTTTGTCTCCCTCCCTCNCTTCCTTCCTTCCTTCCTTCCTTCCTTCCTTCCTTTCAAGACAGGGTTTCTCTGCATAGCCTTGGCTGTCCTGGAACTCCCTTTGTAGACCAGGCTGGCCTTGAACTCAAGAGATCACCTGCCTCTGCCTCCTAGAGTGCTGGGATTAAAGGCATATGCCACCACCGCCTGGCCTGTTTTTCTTTTTGAAGTCTTTTTGTTTTAAGGAATTTTTATACAAATATTACAGAGGCCGTATTTCCCACCTAACTCTAATTCCATAATTTAAAATATTAGGGCACTACTATTATCTTTGAAAATGCTACCAACCTAGCCTTGATAATGAGCTTGGACTAACTTGTGCTCTGATAGTTTTCCTAATGTTTTTTCCTCCAGGATTACTATAAGACAGGAATCATCCGTTGCCCTGATGGCATATCTATTCCTGAGCTGAGAGAAGCATGTGATTACCTTTGTATCTCTTTTGAATACAGTACAATTAAATGTAGAGATCTCAGTAAGTATGAAGTTTGTGTTTAACAGTGTCCTGAAGCCTGCATGTCTTGCTTAAGTAAGCTTCAAATGTTTGTTTAGTTCAATTATAACGTGTCCTTGTATTGTAAAAAGTATTTATTGAACTCTACAGAGTTCTTTTATTTTCTAGTAATTTTTCAACCGTAACTTTTTTTAATGAACTCAGATTTTCTCTTTGACTGTTTCCTCTATCATTTGTTATTAATATTTCCTAACTTAGTAACCTTGACTTTTCCTAAAGTGTGACTTATTTCATTATAGAGATGTCAGGTATATCATCTAAAAATTTGTCTTTTTAAATTTTTTTTATCTCTGTGTAAGATAGTATCTTGAGCACTGTGGGAGATAAATATAATTCTTACAAGTTATACTTGGCATTAGAAACCAAAGATTGCATTCCTACAGCACATACACACATAGTTGGAATTTTTAGTTCTCCTGTACTTCAGACATAGTTTGCTGATAATCACTGTGCATGTGTGTGTGTGTGTGGTGTGTATGTGTTAGTCTCAAACTCAGTATGTCAATGTGTATGTGAGGATGGCCTTAAACTCCTGGTTCTCCTGCCTTCATCCATCAAGTGATGACATTACCCATATCTGCAATCATTCCTTATTCATTATCATCACTATTAAAGACCTATTAAAGATTTGCTATGGAATTTAGGATAGGTATTTTTATGTAAAATAGGTGTAGTAAGGCTTTCTAGACTTGTAACTTATAATTTTATTTGTAGATTTACTATATATTACCAAAATTTTACATATTTCAAAGACCTTATTAAGTAAAAATTTATAAGATTCAAAGTGGTCCTCCTACAAAAAATGTAAAAGAATACTGAAGATATATACTTGAATCAAAAATAATTTTTCTTAGTTGGGTGGTGGTGGCACACGCTTTTAATCCCAGCATTTGGGAGGCAGAGACTGGGATCTCTATGAGTTCAAGGCCAGCCTGGTCTACAAAAGCTAGTTCCAGGACAGGCTCCAAAGCTACAGAGAAAACCCTGTCTCCAAAAACAAACAAACAAAATAAAAATCTTTGCTGAATATTTAGACTCCTTAATTGGAAACAGATACTTGGCAGAGTTGATAGGAATTAAATGAGGATATATTTAAGAAAAGAAAAAAATAATAAAAAATAGAAATTACAAAAGCCCAAGAACAGAAATACATGCCTGCAATCCCAGCACCAAAAAGAGGAGGCAGGAGAATCAGAAGTCAAAAGTTGTCTCAAGTTTTGTAGTGGATTTGAGACCACCTTGGACTACCTGAGACACCCTGTCTCCAAAGGAAATAAATGTGAAGAAACTATTAAGAGATCATATTGGGGCTGGAGAGATGGCTCAACAATTAAGAGCACTTGTTACTCTTGTGGAGAACCCAGGTTCAGATCCCAGCATGTACACTGTAGCTCACAAATCTGTAATTCCAGTCCCAGGGGAACCAGCACCTTCTTCTGGTCTCTGTGGGCACCAGGCAAACACTCATAAACATAAAACACAGTAAAAAAAATTTTAAACAAGAAAGTTACTGATTGTGTACATCTGTGTTTATGTTTAGCTTCCTCACAGCCCTGTTTGTACACATCATTTGTATTTTTTTTAAGTGTGAATCACTTACAGGAGCTATGTCTCTGTTATAGGTTTATTCAGTAAGGTAATGCAAACAGCCTTTAAAAAAATCTATATTATGTATACAATGTTCTTTCTACATGTATGCACCAGATCTTATTCCAGATGGTTGTGAGCCACCATGTGGTTGCTGGGAATTGAACTCAGGACCTCTGGAAGAGCAGCCAGTGCTCCTAACCTCTGAGCCATCTCTCCAGCCCCCATCATTTGTACTCTTAGTATATTCTTTTTTGTAATATTGAGCTGACTAGAAGATTATAAACAATGCTAATTTAATGGTAACTCTGTCAGTAGGTTTCACTACTAAATTACCTGAGCACCTCTCTTAATGCTTTCTCTGACTCTTAAGACATCCTTCTTTGCTTTTCTGTCTGTCATTCTCCCACTTGCTCCCTGGTCCTTCATCTGTCACATCTATCATCTATCACACTTTACTGTTGCCCATTTTTGTCTCTGACTTTGTATATGAACTCTTTTTCAGTACAGTAAGATGGCTGAAGAATTACCATCATATCAATCTGTAAAATTCTAAAGTAGATGCTGACTTACTCTGGTGTTGTGTTTATTCTTTGCTTCTGTATTTATCAGGCATCAAAAAAAAAAAGTCAAGATATTTGTGTGGGTTTCATTTCAGGTGCCCTTATGCATGAGTTATCAAATGATGGTGCTCGTAGACAATTTGAATTTTATCTGGAAGAAATGATCCTCCCTCTCATGGTAGCGAGTGCCCAGAGTGGGGAACGAGAGTGCCATATAGTGGTGCTTACAGATGATGATGTGGTTGATTGGGATGAGGAGTATCCACCACAGATGGGAGAGGAATATTCACAAAGTAAGTACTTTGGCATGCTTCTCTTTCCTGATTCATCATATAGATTACCTCTATCTTTTAATAGTAATAAAAGGACAGGTAAAGAGTTTATCAGACTCTTCTTGTATATCAGGAACCAGCTAACTAGCTCTGGGTTAAATTCAGCCCATTGCCTGTTTTATCAATAAAGTTTTTGTATTGCCTATGGCTGCTTTGGTGCTGTCATGGCAGAATTGTGTAGCTGCAACAAAGGTTGCATGGCTCACAAAGCCCAGAGTATTCACTGTTTGGGCCTGTGGAGAAAAAGTGTGCCCACCCCTGCCTGTCATGCACAGAAACTGATTCGCATTTTGTTGACTGGAGGTAACTTTAGTTTCCAAGATTTCTTTTTAAAATCATTTGTGTTCCTGATAGTAGCCCTTCCAAAAGCTTTCTTGAACAAACCATAGGTCTCCAGTTGTTGCTGACCAGACTAGCCCATCTTGAACATCATTGGGTTCTTTTTTACTTCCAGACTTTGTGGTTAGAATTTTTTTGTTTGCTTTTGTTAAAGAAAATCTTTTATGTTTTTTTATGAACTCAATATCAGCATTTTTAAACAGTGTCCTGGGTGAGCTAACAGCTTGTTTGATGTCCTAGCCTGTTAACCTTGGAAGGTTAGACTGCAATGAGTTTAAGTAAAAGCTGTAGGAATGTAGAAAGTGTGAAAACTCTAATTTCTGATTTTTCCATTTTATGAACCTTTTTTTTTGAAAACTATGCAGACTATAAACGATCACTTTGCTAGCTTAGGTTTTCAGAGACTTTCCTCAGACAGCTGCTGTAGCAATTTTCAGACAGATTCTCTCTTACAAGACGGACTTATGGATGTTGTGCTTATCTTCAGAGTACTTTATAACTCCTTACGAGTCTCATACAATGTACTTTGATCATATCCACACCTAGTGTTAACAGCGAGTCTTTTGTCAAGATAAAATAGATGTCTTTGTTTCTGACAATGTCTTTTCTCAATTACATTGAATAAAAAATTGAACAAAGCAGGAAAAACAAAAAGATTCCAAAACTCAGAATGAGCATACTAAATTTTCTGTTAAAAGAGAGTTTATCATTTTAGCTCTCAGTAAGTTCAATTCTAAGTGTAGAGACAATTAAAGGACAGAAGTGACATTGTAGTGGCTTTGTAGAATTAGAGCCAGACCAGCTTTTCCTGTTTTCACTGTTGATATTTCTTATTCATTCATTCGTTCGTTTGTTTGTTTGTTTTGGTTTTTTAAGACAGGGTTTCTCTGTGTAACAGGCCTGGTAGTCCTGGAACTCATTTGTAGACCAGGCTGGCCTCTAACTCAGAGATCCACCTGCCTCTGCCTCCTGAGTTCTGGGATTAAAGGCATGCGCCACCACCGCCCAGCTCATTTTATTTATTTATTTATTTTTGTTCTTGTTTTTGTTTTCTTGTTTTTTTTTTAATCTTGAGCATCATAGCTTAAAGAGAACAAAACTTCCTTTTCTTTAGCTTGTCTAAATATGAATCATTTTGTCTCAAGCTGTTAAATCCTAAAGAAGATGCATTTGAGGAGCATACCATTAACTTTTCAGCCAGATGAATTTCTAAGTGTGACTCTATCCTTTCTAAATGGTCAAAAAAGAAAAGAAAAGAAAAATCTTAAAATACCAGTAGTCTCAAAGCTTTAGTAATAAGTACAGATGGATGCCATGGGTAAAATTTGTATACATATTTTTCTTTATTGGCTCTTAAACCAGCATGTTTGGTTTGTGAGTGTGTTTTTCTTTTTTTGACAAAACCTTGCAGTTCACCTTTTAAGGGCGATAACTCCACCTGAGAGAGAGGAGGCGAGGAAGGCCCATCAGTCTAACTCCCTGAAGTTCCCAGCACATTTGGAAGACTCAACATGTTGTCAGTGGACTGTCTGCCCTTTGCAAAGCCAGTTTGCTCTAAACAGACTAACCTTAGGCAGAACATGCTCGAATCTGCCATTTAACCTCACTATTAAATGGGGCTCTTTGCCTGGATGGAAAACAGTTTGTGGGGGAGGGGCTTTGCCTTTGGGGAAATTATTAATAGTTGCTCAATCCATGAAATGTAAGATACGTAGTACTCTTTTACAAGGCAGTTTCCCCACCTCCAGACTAGGCCATGTAGGTATCTTAGTAAAGTTCTTTACTTTGCCTGCTTGATAATAGTGTGTGATCAGTATCTTTTGGTTGTCTTATTGAAAACTGGGACAGATCCCATTCCAGTAAGTGGATGTGTGTCTTGGAGAAAGAGATCCTTCTATGGATTGGGTTACCTGATTGGTTATCAAAGCTTTTCTTGTTTCCACTTAAGTAGACATCTGCTTCTACATTAACTGTACTGAATATTGTCCTGTCATGTTGGCTAGTCTTCCTTTGGCATTAGTGCATCCATTATTTGGGCTTTTAGGGATGTCAGGTCCCTTTGATGATCCAGGTAAATTGAAGTTAATTTCTTAAGTACTTTGATGCTAATGTGAAATATTTTTGTCTTTTTTATTCCAGTTATTTATAGCACAAAATTATATAGATTTTTCAAGTACATTGAAAACAGAGATGTGGCCAAATCAGTTTTGAAGGAGAGGGGTCTTAAGAAGATTAGACTGGGAATAGAAGGTAAGATGTTATCAGTGTTTTCAATTCATTTTTTTTAATTGCTTTTCAAAATCTATGAAGTTTCAATAATTTTGGAGGAACGCTCTCACAAACGGTTACTGAGTGATGATGGGGTAAATGTGTAAATGACAGAGATAGGCTTTCTTCTTAGAGGATATATGTATTTCATAAGATTTCCCAGTGATACAGAAGTGATTTTTTTTCTTCCATGACATGCTCTGATTCATAATTAGCAAAGCCCACATAAATAATTGGCTCATTGTGTATACATTCTCATAAAGTTTACAGGCTGTGTGCTGGTGCTCTCTGAGGCCTAGCATGTTTTAAAAGCACCTTTTGAGAATGCATGTAGAAGCAGTGCTCAGCTCACTGTATCCTACAATTCAAGGTACATACAGTTGCACAACTTATTTTATTGCTTAAATGCATGCATCTTCAGACAGCCTTTTTTGATTTAAATGATTCCCCCATATGCCTTGACAGATGTATCTTTCATTTTAAAACACCCTTCTTATACCAAATATCCTTCTGGTTGTAGTGGCACGCACCTTGAATCCCAGCAATGAGAAGCAGAAGCAAGCAGATCTCTGTGAGACCAGCATGGTCTACATAGTGAGTTTCAGGATGGTCAGATCTACATATGATACCCTATCTAAAAACAAAACAAAAACATCCACATATCCTTCTTGAATAATTTTAGTGGATTATGTAAGGAGTAAAGGCTCTGGAGCCAGATTACTTATGAATTAGTTTTTGTGTATTGGCTACAGCACTTAAACCAGCTTTTTTTTTTTTTAAATCTGGAATGGGGAGCATTAATAAGTACTTTAAATGGCTATTGTAAGGATGAGCTAACACAAGAAAAGCACTTAAAACAGCACCAATATAGTAAGCTCTCAGTCTGGTTTGTGGTGATAATGGTGTTTTAGCAACTCTTATTAAGAAAAACATGTCATGGAGGATGGCTTGCTTACAATTTCAGAGGTTCAGTCCATTATCATCATGGTGGGGAACATGGCAGCATGCAGGCAGAAATAGACCTGGAGTTGAGAGTCCTACATCTTGCAGGCAACAGAAGTTGACTGGGATACTGGACTGTATCCTGAGCATAGGAAAGCTCAAAGCCCACCACAACAATGGCTCACTTCCTCCAACAAGGTTATACCCTCTCCAACAGCACCATACCTCCTAATAGTGCCACTCCCTATGAGATCATGGGGACCAATTACATTCAGACTGCCACAGATGGTGAAGATAATTGTATTAGCTAAGGACCTGGTTGAGGTGCTGAAGGATCACAGGAATAGGTTGCTCAAGCATGTGAAAAGAATGTCCAAAACAGAACTTCTGTGAAGGACAGTAGAATTGAGACAAATGACTTTCCACAAGTGCTTAAGGTTATAAAAACTAGTGGATAATTCTTGATTGAATGAATAATCTCATTAGTGAATGAAAAACTGTCATTTTGTAATCCTTTGATTCTTAATATCTAATGTTTTATGAAATAGTTTTTCCCTATCCAGTCTACTTGATTACACAACACTACTTCTGCATAACTGGTTAAGTAAGCTGTTAGAGTTTCCCCAAGAAAACATAACAAAGCAGGGGCCTGAAATAGGACTTTGTGATGTCAGAAAACCAGGAACTTCTGAATAGCTGTGTTAAGTAGGTTTTTTTCTTAAAGAGCCAGTATTTAACAGTATTTGTCCAGACACATCACAAGCTTATATAAATTAATCTTGACTTTGGCTAGACAGTAATTAAGCTTGTCTACATTTATTTCACTAACAGCTTCTAGATTTTGAAGTATATTTTCCTTACAAATGATTTGTAGACCCTCAACTTTCCCATCAAGTCTGTAAGATTTCCTTCTTGGAAGAGTAAGAAAGAAGCTGGGCATGGTAGCACACATCTGCAATCCCAGCACATCGGAGAATCGGGAATTCAAGGCTTCCTTGCCTATTAGCAAGTTTGAGGCCATCCTGAGTTATATGATACCCTGTCTAAACTTTCCCAAACAAAGAAAAGAGACTGGAGAGATGGCTCAGTGGTTAAGAGCACTGACTGCTCTTCCCAACGTCCTGAGTTCAATTCCTAACAAGTACATGTTGGTTTACAACCATCTATAGTAGGATCTGATGCCCTCTTCTGGCATAAAGGCATACATGCAGATAGAGCACTAATATACATTAAATAAATAAATAAACCTTTAAATGCTGGGTAGTGGTGGCACAAGCCTTAACCCAGCACTTAGGAAGCAGAGGCAGGCAGTTCTCTGAGTTACAAAGTGAGTTCAGAACAGCCAGGGCTACAAAGAGAAACCCTGTCTCAAAAAACAAAAAAACAACAACAACAAAAAAATAGCCTTAATCCTAGATAGGAGTGTTAACCATTGTGTTACCCCATCCCATATACCTACTCCAGTTTCAAAAGAAATCTGATTTTAGAGTTAATTTGTTAATTTCTTTGGGAGCTAGATTGAGTTAGTGTCTTAAGAGACATGGAAGAATCAAGGAGAATGTGATTATATGAGAAGGGATCATGAGTATAAGGGCAGAAGACTATTAGTTCCATGATCCCACAGTCGCATTCCTGTGTAGATATTACTGTAGTTAGGCATGTCTGTTGGATGCTACTTAATGATAAACAGATTTGGGGGGGTTGGTAGGTGATGTGGTTAAATAAAAAAAGTATATGTACTGGGCATAGTGGCACCTCTGACCCCATCACTTATGAAACTGAGCCTAATCAAAAACAAACAAACAAAACCAACAACAGTAAGAATCTCAAAACTGTCTGGTATAAAAATGGAAAAATGGGAGATATAATTTGTATTAATTAATCTGGTACAACACCGTTGAATCAAAACATGCATCTTTGGGAGTTGCTTCCTATATCCTTAATAGTGTATCTATCTGTCAACCTCAAAGGATGCCTTCTAAAGTCAGTGTAGGATCACAGGAGTTTGCCACTCCAACAGTTATATCATCCATGGCCTTCCTCCATCTGTAGGTGCTGTGTCTGAATTTGGTAGAAAACTCTTATCTGTCATAGTACTTAACTAAGATTTTAACAAAGCCTAAAGTTTAAAAGGAAACCTTTTTAAAGAAGTAGTATTGAAATAGTTTCCATAGATTACAGGAAGCTAAGAAACTATTTCATCACACAAGCTTGTAAATTAATCTGCCCTTTGTATCCTGAGCAGGAATGGCAGGACAGTAAGGATTGCAGTTGTCACAGAGTGTAGAATTTGGTTTTGGTACAATTTTATCATACTAAGCTTAAAAAAATAGCCTCGGCTTCTTTTTGTTGAGTAAAGAATATCATTTAGGATTGAGAATGTAGCTTAGCGGTAGTATCTTTCTTAGCATGTGCACCACAAGGCCCTGGCTCTAATCCTCAATACTGCATCATCATCATGTATTTAAAGTTTTCTACCATGGAATCAAATCAGTTTTCTAGTACCTTCCATTCCAAATCTCAGAATCTGCTAATATATCTTGTATGCTTATGTTATTCTCTTTGCCTGTATTTCCCTCACTTTTTGATTATTAAGATCAAGCACAAGGGGCCCAGGCAGTTATGGCGCACGCCTTTAATCCCAGCACTAGGGAGGCAGAGGAAGGCAGATCTCTGTGAGTTTGAGGCCAGCCTGGTTTACAAGAGCTAGCTCCAGGACAGGCTCCAAAGCTACAGGAAAACCTTGTCTCAAAAAACAAAATAAACAAAGAACAAGGAAAGTCACTGGAATATCATTTTGTACATTGTTATGGTTTAAGTAAAATGCTGCGGGTCCCCAGTGGTGGCAACAGGCCATGAGACCATGCTGCAGGTCCCCGAATGGCAGCAGGCAG
>LOEQ01002135.1:14882-37683 GCA_001685075.1 Bramus lutescens | reverse complement strand
CCTTGTTCTCCACAACCCCATCACTTCCTCTCTGCCAGCCCCAGCCTCACCATGTCTCTGTGCTCAGAAGAGGCACAGGGAAGGAGCCCCTTAGGTACCATCAAGGATAGAAGAGTCATGCTCGAGGCCTACTGACTGAAGGCCTGTCTGTCACCTGGCCCCTTCTTTTTTTCTAGTGCTTACTGTCTGTTGGTTTGTGTGTTTAAGCACTGCAGAATGACGGGAAAGAGCCTGGCTCTAAAGAATCTTTACCAAGGAAACTTACTGCCTGAGGTTGAAGAAAATTCTGGAAAACATCTGCATCTTGTTCTAAGGAAACAAAAGAATGCACTGCTGTTATTCGGTGGCAAAGGAGAGATGCTTGCAGGAGGAAGAGCAGGTAGAGCAGCCTGAGGCCTTCTGTGTGTCTGGCTGGCGCTGCTGACAGGTAGGGAGGCAAGGATGGGTCTAGCAAGGGCTGAGACTCAGACAAGAGAAGGCCCCTGCCTTCTGTGAGGACCACATGGGAGGCACATGGGAGGGAGACTCTGCAGAATGGTCGGGCAGCGTTCCCCTTTCCACCACACACAAAGTGTATACGGGTGTTCCGGGGACAGTCCGAGAGGGAGTTTATGGAAGGCCGCAGAGTAGAAGGTCTCCTGGGACAGCGGGACACAGCATGGCTCCAGGGCTGGCCATTAGTGAGTGGCCTAACTCCCCAGCAAGTGGAGAGGAAGAAGTGGTGGATCCCTTCTGAACCAGGTGCTGGAAGGAGAGACGGGCACAGGGTCAGAAGATGCTGAATGTGGGAGGATGGTGGGCAGTGTGGGGCCTCCTGGGTCAAGTCTCACCTCTATCACTTGAGGGCTGAGTGTCCTGGGCAAAGCAGGTGGTCGCTAGGGGTGTGGCTTCCTCCTCTGTGGGGACTCCCTCTCTGTGGCTGGCTGGACTTAACCTAAGAAGAGCACTGGACCGTCCAGCCACCTACTTAAGCAGAAAGCTGGGGCTGAGTAAACAGGAGCACAGAGACCCGGGCACCTGCCAGAGATGCAGACCCACACAGGAGGCTTTAGGAAGAGGCTCAGAGTCTGTGAGGATAGAAGACAAGGGGACCTGGGGCTCTTAAAGCAGACGAGAGCAGGGACAGTAACGTCCAGAAACCAGGTAGTAGTGGATTAGGACAGGTGAGGGAAGGCTGGAGAGAGACTTGGAGCAGAGCACCAGCTCTTCGTGGTACTCCAAACCTGGGGCGCTCCTAGAAATACAAGCAGATTCTCCAAACTCCAGTCCCTGAGTTTGCCTGAAACACTGACAGGAGCCCCTGAAGGCAGGCTGGGCCCAGGAAGTGCAAGGTACCTCCTATCCCATCAGCACCCCCCAAACCTTCCAGCAACCCACTCTGTATACTGCCGAGCACCCGCGGGAACCAGGTAACGTCTGCTGTGACAGGTTTGTTAGAGGAAGCACGCTTCCCCAGACGTACTGCATGTGGCCACCACACTTCACTTTGGGGGGGTGACTCTGTGACAGCAAAGGCACTGTGAGCGTGCTGGACTGGGATCAGTCATGCAACTTTCAACAAATATTTGCTGAAAGCATCCAGTGCCAGGAACTGTCCTCTGCAGCCGTGTGGTATGGAGCAGGGGCGGCCACCCCTTGTCCTCATTTGGACCTCATTTGGCAGGCAAAGGAGGCAAGCAATTAGATTGGATGTTGGGCTGTGATAAACGTGCTGGGGGTGGGGGCTGGCATAAGGGGAGGAGGGCAGGACACCCTGGGGAGACAAGGCAGACAGGAGGAGGTGAGTGGCTGGCCAGGGTGTTACAGACAGAGGACAGCAGCCAAGAGGACGCAAGTTCTAGGACAGCACCAGAGTGCAACCAGACAGCCAGGCTGGACTCGGAGACGCATGTAGTTCCACTTAGGTTTGGGTGCGGGGTTTGTTTTTGTTTTGATGGGGTCTCATTCTATACCTTAGTCTGACCTGGAACTTACTGTCTAGCTCAAACTGGCTTGAACTCGTGATAATCCTCCTGCCTCGGTCTCCCGAATGCTGGGATTAACGGCATGTGCCACCAGGTCCAGCAGCCCCAGTTAACTGATGCAGTGAGTGAGAGGGCAGGGTTTTCATTTCTTTGTCTTGTTTTTGTTGGGGTGTGTATGTGTGGAGGTGAGAGCTGAGGTGTGACAGGGTGGGGAGTCTGAGGGAGAGGCCAATCCTATGCGCATTTCCAGGCTGGTGCTAATGGCGAACAGGCTGTGGGTGGGTAGAGGGTCAGAGGCTGAGCACAGGGTGGGCTGCTGAGGTCAGCTTTGTGAGTATTCTGAAGAAACAATGAATATTATTTCCTGACTGCCTAGACACGGGATGGGTGGCACCCCGTCTTCAACTTGTGCAGAGGCCTCCAGCCACGGGGGATCCTGGGGATAAAATCTACCCTAAACTTCACTTGCCAGGTACACACCTCTAAGGAGACTGGAGGAAGAGATAACTTTTGTCCTCCATAGGGCAGGATTGGAACCGCTGGGTGTCTGAGCTGTCCCAAGAGCACACAGGGCTGTGTCGGGGGTGAAACAGAGAAGACACCTGCGTCCCCGCCACTATTCTGATCAGTCATCACCTCCCATTAGAAATGGCAAGTAGGGACCTAGGACATGGCTGGCCCTGACATCTCATTCTGTCCTTAGATTACTGGGGGAGGTACTGTATATCAACATCATAAAAGATGGCACTGAGTCAGGGAGGTGAAGCAACCTACACAAGGTAACGTAGCTGGGTAGTGAGGGACCCACCAGGAGCAGGAGCCCAGACATGCCCAACAACACAGCCAGGACCACACAGGCTTGGCTGCCTCAGTGACTCAGCAAATATGAGCTGAGCAAGGGCTCTGTCCCAAGTGGTAGAAGTGGGCAGGACAAGCTCACCCCGATCCCTGCCCACACTGCCAGGATGCCAAAGCCAGGAATTACCTAGGGCACTGGGGAAGGAGCAGTCCAAGGGAGAGGTTAACAAAAGGTTAACCAGATTACCTTCCCACCTCCACACACGTGGAACTTTCCAGCGTGCCCTTGGCCTCCTGCCCTGAGTGCAAGCACAGTTTGAGTGTGACCACTTAATCTAATGGAGACTCTTGCGGTCTCCTGGGCCCCAGAGCCAACAGGTAGGCCTGAATGGATCCTGACCCTACAACTTCCTCTCAATTGAAACAGAATCAGCTGGCTTTCCTCCACTTGTTTCTTCCCTTTGAAAGAAATGGGGTGGGGGTGGGGGGTCCTTGCCGTTTTGATTTCATTTTTCTGGGTGCTGGTTACAGCAGGAGACTATTCTGGGTCTGAGGCTGTGTCTGGGCTGTAGCTCAAGACTATCTTCTGAGAAACTGCTGGGTGCAGGATCATAAAGCTGGACCAAACTTCATCACGCCCCCCCTCAGAGCACACTACCCGGCAGCAACCTCTCTGCTCAGCAGGGGGCAGCCGGGACTGAAATCCAGGCCTGACAGACCCCCAGAAAGTGCTCTTGGTTATAGAGTATCACAGGAAAACAGACCCTGAAGTCTCCCACAAAGCTGCAAAAACTCTGATGGGAAAATAAGCAAAGGTTAGAACAGGAAATTACAGAGGATAAAATGCAAAGACCAATAAGACAGGAAAACACCTCCAACAACCTCTTCAGGATAAAGGAGCGAGATGTTACTTTTTCTGCTTTTATTAGTGAAGGCTTCCTCTTAAAGACAAAACTGGTATCAGTGAAAATAATATCAAAAAAACAGGGCAAGGGCTGGAGAGATGGCTCAGCGGTTAATGGCATTGGCTGCTTCTGCAGTGGACCTGGGTTCCATTCCCACGCAACAACTGTCTATAACTCCGATTCCAGGGTATCCAAAACCCTCTTCACCCCTCCACTGGCAGGCACTACATGTGCACAGTAAGCATAAAATAAAAATACATGTTTTTCAAAAAGCAAGTGACTCCACCGTAAGTCAGAATGTAAACTGGTATGGACTTTTCGGAAGAAATTTGGCACTATGCGTGTGTCTAAGCTTTAAAAAGGGTTATCTCGAGTTAGTTTTGGTGGCACATGCTTTTAATTCCAATACTAAAAAGTAGAGGCAGGCAGATCTCTGTGAGTTCGAGGCCAGCCTGGTTTACATAGTTCTTGGACAGCCAGGGCTACATATAGGACTCTTGTCTCAGAAACAACCACGATGGGGTTAAGGGGGAAGAGGTGTCATCTATTTGCCCAAGTAATTTCTTTTCAGACAAGATCTCACTATGTAGCTCTGGCTTTCTTGGTACCAGGTTGGCCTCAAACTCACAGACATCAGCCTGCCTCTGCTTCCCAAGTGCTAGGATTAAAGGCGTGTTTACCTACCATGCCTAGCCCAGCCTAAGTAATTTCTTGTATAAATGAGCTATTCCATCTAAAGTTATCACACGGCACATAGTATTTGTAGTGATACTTCATTTAGTCCCAGGTGGGATTAAAAGTGTGTGTTGCCACTGCCTGGTCTGTAAGGCTGACCAGTGGGGCTGTTTTACTCTCTGATTTTCAGGCAAGTTTTACTTTTTAAACTACAAATGAAATATCACTACAAGTATTAAATAGTAGATAAACATCCATGGATGTATAGGGATTTTCTCATAGCCCTATAATAAATAATCAACAACATCTAAACAGCCACCAAGAGAAAGTTAGTTAAACTTTAGGGTTAGATGGCTCAGCAGTTAAGACTGCTTGCTATTCATCCAGAGGTCCTGCATTTGGTTCTCAACATTCATGTCAGGCAGCTTACAACTCTGATGCCCTCTTCTGGCCTCTGTGGGTACAACACACACACACACACACACACACACACACAATTTTTAAAAGAAATTATGGATATTTAAGATGAGATATTACAACTACTCAAATTATTCTTCAGACTACAACAACTTGGGAAATATTCCTGTAAACATTAAGTTTTAAAAGGCCTCAGAATTGATTTTCGGCAATCCTGACCCAGCCAAAGAAGCAGAAAGATGTGACTGCCTTGCCAAATAAGGTACCAAGCCACATGGCTAACATAGACAAGGATAATGGGTTAATATAAGTTATAAGAGTTAATAAGTCATCTGAGCTTCTAGGCCTATCTGTTTATAACTAAAAAAAGGACTCAGAATTACACATATAATATTCCTACCCTTATTCCATATCTACATAAAAAAGATGAGAAGACGATTCCCAGAATACTAATCCAAACGGTATGAGTCAATTGTTTTATTATGAAGACCTGGTTTTCCATCTTTTCATGTGTGTGTTGAACATGAATTACTTATATAGGAACATTTAATAAAATGTTTCAAGGAGTTGTCTTTGGGGCCGAGATAATGAGTATTGACTTTATCTTTTGGTTTGAACCTTTCTCTAATAAGCAAATGCTACCTCTAGACTAAGAAGAACAATGAGCCTTCCCAGCACATCCTGGGATTAGCTGTAACCCCGCTGCTATGGGGGCGTATAAAGGACTTGAAAGAACAACAAAGGACAGAGAATCCTCAAGACCAGCTCTGACAGACAGAAGCCTTGTGGAAAGCTCAACATAAGAGGTGCTGGGACCCCCAGGCTTCCTGACAACACACATTATGTGGGGAGGGTTGTCCTCCTCACTGAGACTGTGGGACTGCAGGCACAGGGGTCAGCTGTGACCACGGTGCCGAGTGAGGCCTCGGGAGCCCACTTTCCCATATATGTTCAGGCCTGCACATGGCTTTGAGTCTCTGCTGGAATGCAGGCAGAAAGAGGGTAAAAGAGCCCAAACAAACGTAAGAAAGAGAAGAGCAGAACCTTCCATGTGGATGTCATAACATGGATATGAAAGCAGTCATGGCCGAGACAATCAGGGATGAGGGTGGGCTGTTTCAGGCTCAGTCTGTACGGTTGTAAAGTGTCAAAGGACATCAGAATATATTCTCTGGCAAACAATGGGCAAAGCCACATATGCTGAATTCTGCATAGTTAGTAAAAGGACAAAAATAAAATTATGTTTTTAAATTTCAAGGCTGACCTATTACGACTTCCTCAGCTAACTCATAGAACTATGGACACATGCACACATATGCTAACTCCTTTCCTACTTTCAAAGAAGCAATACAAAATTTTGGTGTTTCTCTGTGTGTATGTATATGTGTGTGGTTGTTTGTTTATTATCTTTTGAGGCAGGATCTCTAGACTACACAGCCCAGGCTGACCTTGAACTTGTGGATGCCTGCCTTAGCCTTTCAAGTGCTGGGATTATCCATACCCAACACTTGCACAAATGTTTTCCACATCTTTCACTCTCAGAACAAAATATGTCAATAATATAACCTGGAGAAATTTATTTATAGTCAACTCTATGCCCTATCTGTAATACAAGGGAAAAATAAATTACAGTTGGTTAACTTTATAAGTTAATATATAAACACATCAACACAAAAGGCATTATTAATGTACAACAAATGAGATGCTAGAACTTTTCATAAAACACTGCTACTCATACACTTGGCAGTGGTGGTCTTAGAAAACTCAGTATAAATTTTAAAATGTGCAAGAATGATTCCCTTCTGTGTAACATGAAGTCTGGTTCCAGGCTCAAACCATCACAGCCAGGAATGCTCACTGCACGCTCAGCAGCTGTGTGGACGGACAATCCACTTTCTGGAAGGTTTACCCTTCCCATAAAGCCCTGTCTGCTCATAGCAGTTAACCCAAACCACCCACACATTTCCGAGATGCCCTACAGGGGGGTACTACATGCCCCACTCAGAACTTCATGCTCCGACCCATTAACCAAGCCAAACAGAAAAGTCAATAGTTGACAGGATTAGAGGAGGAAGAAGAGGAAGAGCTGGTGAAGGAAGAAGGAAGTCACCAAGTTAATATTTACAGTCATAACCACCAGGCATTGTGTTGTACCTAGTCATTTTCCATCGTCCCCAGTCAACTTTCTGCTGCAGGGTAGCACCCTTTCTGTGCCATCGCTTCAGGTAAAGACACAGCATTTCAGGGAAGTCGCTCCCCTGCCCCGAGACCCACTGCGGGACAGCAAGGCAGACCTTACCCAGGCCTTCAGTACTGCTTTCCCTCCAGGTCTCGGGCTGATGTCTCTGTAACTCTGACTGGAATGCATGGAAAGGAGCCCACTAAGAGAAAGATGGCCTGATTCCAGCCTCTCAGCCTCTGATCCTGAGTACAGGGAGCACAGCTACCAGTGAAGTTACAGGTCACCCTTATCTACATCCCGGCAGAGTGGAGTGAGCCGACAAGCTACTGCAGAAATGCACAGTTAGCACCTGCACCCCAAGTTACGGAATGCCCAGGGTTGGTGGTCAGCAAATCCCGCTGCCTGGACATGGTCGGGCTGCTCCACAAAACAGAACAGTGCGATGGAGGTTTGCAGACAGCTCTCTCTGCTCTCATCAGACACTAAAGCTATGAATAGTCACTTTAACAAGAGGCCCGCTATACAGCCGACACAGCTCACGTTTGCCACCTTGATCTAATGCAATCGCTTCAGGAGTCCTGGCTGAACCAGGATGACCCCATTTGGTGCTGACAGAGCAGAGGCCTCTGCCCTTGCGGTCAGTCCATTCTATCAAAACAAACTCTGAAGGGGTTTCATGGAAAAGTGTTCAACTCGGACTCCTGTCAAATGACTTCTTGCAAAATAAGTGAAAGCAAGGCCAGCCCGAGCCTAATCACAGACTTATTTTTAGTACTATAAACAGAAGGTTGTGGGTTACTGGAGCACTTGCACTCGGGTCACAGGCTCCACTCTGCCACTGACTTACATGGCTGTGGACAAGCTCCGATCTTGTGCACCTTTGGTTCTTCACTGGTAAACTGAGGCTCATGACAGTGTGTACTGAGAATCGGAGGAAGATGCTGAGAACATCGCCCATACAAAGCAAGCACACACTCAGTTACCATCCCCTTAGTATTATTGACTTCAGGTTATCTGAAGAATGGCTGGAGGCCTGCACCCATACCCAGGCATACACATATACACAGGTTAAAAATATATATATTTCTAAAGAGATCAGAGCAATGTCTCAGCAACTGAAAGTGCATACTACTGCTTACAGAGGACCCACATTTGGGTCCCAGCACCCACACTGGGTGACTCAGTCACCCATGCCTGAGGCTTCTGAGGCTCCAGTGCCCTCCTCTGTCCTCTCCCAGCACCCACACTCACATGTACATACCCACAAAGAGATGCACATATGTGGACATAATTTAAAGTAAATCTTAGAAGAACAGAAAGGGCATGGGTCCAGGAGCCATGGTTTCCTACTTCTGAAGTAGAGCTGTGCCATGCCTACAGATCTTTGTGCTGTGTGGCCACAGGGAACAAAAGTAGGTCACTGAGGAAACGCTGGCAAGAAACTGATTGGAGGTCAGAAGAAGGAACCTGTGCATGCTAGAGGTGTCCAGAAGAGGGAGCAGGATGTTGGTGGCCAGGCGCCTGAGGCCAAGAGATGGCTCACTGTGCCACATAGGCAGGCCCGCCTGTAGTCCTGGGCCAGAGAAAGTGACCTGCAGCGGCCCTTCCACTGAAGTGCCTGTTGCTCTGATAAACTGCAAAAGTCCGGAAGACAGCCAAGGGTGTGGCTAAGGAGACAAGGGCGGACTTGGGACTGGTGTGGCTCACACAGCCCTGGGGCTTTTACTTTCTGCTGTCGGTCGTTGGTAATGGAGGTGGCGCCAGTGACCAGCCATGATTTAAAGAACCAAACACATGTTTAAGTACCCACTGGGGGTGCTGAGGCAGCAATCAGGCTGGTGATTGGACTAGGACATCATTCTGTCCATGTCTTCCGACTCTGAAGGGTTTAAAGTCGGCATCAGTTACCATGGCCAGGCTGATAGTGGAAGGGGCTCAAGTACTGAAGAGCAGGCCAACCCACCTCACGTGCTATGACGGCCCAGGAAGTCGGGGGCTGTCTCGGTTTATGGCATCCTCTCTGAAAAGGATCGCTTCAGGATCCTTCACTTCTTGCCTGTCACCACCCTGACCTGGATCTCACAGTGGGGACCTTCTGGGCCCACACGCACAGTGCATTGAGACAGTGAGAAGACCAACAGCAAGTGGGGGGGAGGGCGCGGTGGCATGAGAAGAGAATCTCACTACAACACGGGGCACCCAGGGAACATTACCGCCTTGATAAACCACAAAACTAAAAGTAAATTTAGAAGGAATTATTTGCCAACAACTGTTACTTGAATTGAAACAGTACAATTCAAGAAAAAATATACTTCTTAAACGATAGCTCACGGGCTATTTTCCAAGCATTTCTTTTGTTGTTTCTGGTCATTCAAATAGTCTCAACTCTGAGAACCTGAGAGTGGCTGGGAGTGTCAGACATGAAGGGAAGGAGGAGGCATGGAGATGGCTGTGGAAACACCTGGGTACTCTGTCTGCCATCTGGCAACACCTGGTGACAGTAGGGGAACCTCTGGCTGAGCTGGCAACAATCCCACTGAGTGAGAATGTACTTGGTAATCCAAAGCTAGGCTGGGGATCTTGCTCACAGCCGCCCTCCCAAGCCCTGGCAGGGGCAGTTCGAGCCCCAGCAGGTTTCTGTTCTTTACTCTGTTTGACCTTAACCAAACCCCACAGTTTTGGTTACAAGGCCCCACATATACCAAGAGCCCCTCCTCCCCTCACTGGTTCTTTCTCCCTGCCGACCGCTGTGGGCTTAATTTAAGCCCCTACCCCCTCCTGTGTGGCCTGCTCACCTCCTCTAAGCCACTGGCCTCCAGCATTGTCCACTGATGACTCCAGCAGCCACCTTCCATGGAAAGGTTGCCCGAGATCCTCTGCCACTCTCAGCATCAGGGCCCACTCTGGCCCAAGGGAACAAAGGGACACAGGTTTCACTTCACACACGGGTCCAGTCCACTGGGACTGGTGACCTAAACCACTTCTCTATCCTTCTGCCTGGGGTGGGGTGGCAGCACTGGGAACATAGCCCTCAGGCTACCAATAAGTGCCTAACAAAAGGCCTTCCATTGGACCCAGGGTGCCTGCCCCTGGCCTGTGTCCTAGCCCTTTGTTCTCATGAGAAAACATCAGAGTACCCACAAAGAGTCTGGGGGGGGGTCGTCAAGGAGCAACTGAATTCCCCTTTGCCAGAATTCCCACTCTCATCATTCCTGTCATATGACTAACCTGTGTACATTTGTAATTGGCTCTACATAGCTCATTGAAACTATGCAACTTAGTGTCTGTATCTTCTGAGTCGGTGGCCCCAGGAGGTGCAAAACTCAAATTAGTTTAATCACCGTCCTGAGTGTCACATTGCAGGGCACTGTGGAGATCTTAGAAGGCTTGGAGCCCCCCATGTGCCCCTGCTGCCGAGTCTTACTCTAGGCTCTGGGCAGCATCCTGGCTGGACCTCAGCATGTGCTTACAGTATGGTACGGCTACACCTGAGGGTCCCTCAGATCCTTCCAGCGCTAACACACCACAAGACCACAGACAAAAATGCACAGGCTTCCCGGTTCCGAGACTGTGGGGTAGCATTCATCCGGGGCTGGGCTCAGAAGACAACACAACACGAGTGGCTCCTCAAAGCAGCACACAAATCTGCTACTGCAGCGAGCCAAATTCCTGAAATGGGTAGTTAGAACGTCGGGAGATGTGTGTATGCAGCTAAGTATAATGGACAATGAAGACATTTTATCTCCCTCTGAGAATGGAGAAGTACACTACTCTCTATTTATGCCTTCTGTCTCCTAATTTAGACCAGAACTTTTCTCTGATCAGCCCTCACTTGCCAATACTTCCCGCTCTATGTCTAAATGAAGAGCCCGAGTAGTCATGTAAGTTCACAGACTGAATGGACGGCTGGCGTACAAAGCCCTCTGAGTATGGCTGCAGGCCGATGCTGGCAACCCCGTAATTAGATTCAGCATGCTTCGCAGGGATGTATTTTTTTTTTACTTTTTTTTTTAATAACTCAGTCTTCCTTCTGGGATGAAAGGAAAGATGGAATTTGTTAAAAATAAATCAAGATTCAGTGCCTTTTCAGCCTTCTGCTGCTTGTTGCTCTAAATATTCTATAAATAAGAGAAGCCCTGCCCTATAGTGCACTGTAAACACCCACAGACACTCAAAGCCAAATTCTTCCAATTATGACCCTTTGCCTGTTGCCAAGCTACTGCAAGGGCCTACTTGAAAGGCAGCCATCTAGGCCATTTCCTGATTAAGCTGCCCTGCAGCGAGGAATCCAGGCCTGCTGCTCTGGCCTCACAGCCAGTCCCAAATAACTGTTCCGTATTCCTGAATTAAGCCTTTTCCTTGTGATAGAATTATAACTCAAAGGTTACTGCAAAACTCACTATGCACCCAACCCTCCTTCGGCCTGAACTGCGTGACTAAGGTGGAGGGCTGTCACACCGAGACTTTTAAATTCAGGCAGCTGGGGCGCAGCCCCTGCGGCGTTTCTAACTGTGCTCAACAAATCAAGGTCAAACAAAAGTAGGTCAGCTGTCAACAGACAGGTGAGTCAGATACCGCGGGTCCTGCTGCACAGCTGCTTCCTGAACAGCAGAGGGCACCACTGCCCAGTGCAGAGGCTTAAATGGTCCTTCAACAAGTCCTAGCCCTATCCCAAGAGGGGAAGCAAGGGTGGCATGGGGTACCGGGCTTGCTGATCTGCGGTTGGAACAGCAACGCCTCCAGGCATTCAGGTCTGCACAGCCCTTAAGGGACCGCACTTTGGGAAGCAGTCTGCCGAGTGCCATGTGTCACTGTGATTACTTCCAGCTCCTTAGAAACGAGGATGCTCCAAGCAGTGTAAAGCAAAATGAGCTCAGGCTGGAATAGAAGCAATCTGCCTCCCAACACGAGGCTCTCCAACTCTGTGTGCTCACCTGGACATGGACACAAAGGGCATCGCCTGAGGCCAGTGAGAAGCCCTGGGACCCAGTTCCTATGCCAGAAGCATCCACTCTGAATAGCGGCCCCTTAGTGAGCTGGCAGCTCCCAAAAGAGAACAGAGGTATGCATATGGACAAGCTCCCAAAACTCACGGTTGGGACCTATACAGTTAGAGGGATGGGGTTTTAAAAGCAGCCATCCAGGAATGCTGGGAAGCAGGGATCACAAAGCCTCCAATCTACAGTAGTCCTTGTGCCGCTGCCATGTGGCACAGGATTCTCTTCTTTACTGACAGAAAACAGCTACATACTAGTGTTTGCTCTGCTTAGAGCCTGAGCATTAGCGCAGAGGCACTGAGGAAATGAGCATGTGCCAGACCTCTGCAGGGTCTCAAACAGGAGCGCCCCCAAGGCAATCCTATGATACATCAGGGCCTTCTCTACAGTCGGGTAAAGCAAGGCTCAGGGGGGCATATGTAGTAAGTGATGAGGCTGGATTTCAAAGCCAAGCGTGCAATATCCCAAGCCTGGCTTTGCAGTGAGCACCCATTGCTTTTAGAAAGGCGAAGAGTAAAAACGTCTGAGGGGTAAGCCACTCATCATAAAGAACTTTCCATCAAGCACCTAATTAATATACAGCAGGCACAGCCCCAGCATTCAAGTCCCATTCCCACCTTCATAGAGTACTGACAACCACAGCCGGAGCAGGATGGAGAATTCTGGGGCCTTCTCTCAGTGGCAGTGACAGTCATCATAGCCGTCGCTGTTAGCAACAGCAGGCTATTCCACAGCTCTCTGGAAAAGTTCCAAGAAGAGGCCTGCAAGCAAGTCTGTGCCTGGCAGTGGTAAGGTCCTTGCAATTTGCCTTCTCCCAAACCAAGAACCAAAAACTCGAATAATAAGAGGGAGGCAGGAGAGCATAGTTTTTAAAGTTGAAATCTCCAGTCTTTAAGTTGACAAGTGCAGACTCGTATTGACATGAATTGAGAACACTAATCTCTGTGGAAGCTAAGTTTATCCCCATTATAATCTATACGCCACAACAACACTCCAATCCATCTGATATTTTGGGCCGAGCACCCCCACGCACACACCAGTCTGCTAGCTGCAGGCTCTGGCTTGAATTCATGTGCAAATCAGCAGGTGCATCTCATCCAAACGGCCAGGCTAGCTCTAGTGTGTGAATCTGCTCCCCAATTATGAGAAATAAATGCAAGTAGCAAATGTCATCAGACAGGTATTTCCAAATGCTACCAGGATGTCCTGCAGCACTTAGACACAAGCATCCTTCAGAAGCGCTAAGCCCTCCACAGTTGCCAAGGAGAAAAAGCATCAAGACAGATGAGTGCACAGCCTGACCCTGGGCATGGGGTGCAGCTGGAACTGGCAGACCCGAGGACAGTGCCTCATGAAAGAGCCAGGATTGTGGGTATTTTTCTCATGTATTTTTTTTTCTTTTGTGACTTGGGTATATAAACACTACCAGATTCACAAAATAATCCTGCACGCGCACACACGCAAACACACACCCTAACAATAAGGAACACCAACCTTTGTGCTGTCGCTTCTATTTTACTCTTTCCACTAACATAATCGACCACACAGGAAAAGCCCTGCTTCTCACAGCACACGGGCTGACAATGACCGCCATGGGAAACTGTGTAAGACTCTGTAAGGACACGCCAACCACGGAGGATTGCGCAATCCGTGGCTGCAAGGAAGTTGTTGGCTACACAAAATGGAGATGCTACCCAGGCTTAGCCTGAGTCCAGCACTGCGATGGGGACAAATGGCACACCCAGAAAAGAACAGAAATACCAACATGGGGACCAGAAGGTCTCAGACAAGGTGAACTTGGGAGTAGCTGTGTGGGACAGGGGAAAAAAGAAGGCATTCTAGCTGTGTGGCCCAGGATACTGACAGTGATGATGGTAACCATATCTGCAATGCATTTATTCATTTTTATCTTTTTTGTTATTTTATTTAAAACAATTTTTTTAATGTTACATACCAATCCCCTCCTCCCTCTTCCCCATCTTCTTCCCCCACCCAATTCCCTATCCATTCCTCAGAGTGGACAGGGTCTCCCATGGGAAATCAACAGAGTCTGTTACATGACTTGAGGTAGGACCAAGGCCCTTCTATCTAGGCTGAGCAAGGTATCCCTCCATAGGGAATGGGCTCCAAAAAGCCAATTAATGCACTACGGATAAATACTGGTTCCATAGCCAGTGGCTCCACAAACTGCCCAAGCCACACAACTGTCACCCACATTCAGAGGGCCTAGTTCAGTCCTGTGCAGGTCCCCCAGCTGTCAGTCCAGAATCAGTGAGCTCCCACTAGCTCAGGCCAGTTGTCTCTGTGGGTTTCCCCATCACGGTCTTGACCCCTTTACTCATATTATTGCTCCTCCCTCTTTACGACTGAACCCCAGGAGCTCAGCCCAGTGCTTAGCTGAGGATTTCTGCATCTGCTCCCATCAGTTAGCGGATGAAGGTCCTATGATGACAATTAAGGTAGTCATCAATCTGACTACAGGAGAAGGCTAGGTCAGGCACCCTCTCCACTATGACAGCCCAGTATTTAACTCATGGAAAGCACCAAGCATATGTTCTTTCTTTTTGTTTTGTTTTTGGTGGAGGAAGTGAGGCAGTATCATGTATACCATGTGTAGCCTAGGCTGGCCTCAAACTCACTGTACAGCCAAGGATGACCCTTGGCTCCTGATCTTCCTGCCTCCAGCTGCCAACACTGGGACTTGAGGCATGCAACCACCACACCTGGGAACACGGGATTTCCTTTCATTTCACAGGAACTCTATGGACCTCTGTATTATGTCCATTTTGCAGATTTAGGAAAGAAAGATGAAGAGGCTTGTGCAGCATTCCCAAGGGCCACAGTGAGTTGGGGTTACTCCAAAACTGTCCAGCTCTGATTCTACACTCCCAGGGATTTTAAGGGCAAGCAAAACACACATGGTCTGTTTCATACTATGTTTCACACCCAGGAAGCACTCAGATGCCGCTGTTCATGTTGTTTCAATGCCATGGGAACCCACAGCAGAGATGGCAGAGGTGAGAGGTGTCCTATGTAGTGGCATTTCACCTCATAGGGCTCAGCATCACAAACGGAGACTCTGGAAAAAGACCTAAGAAACTGGGATGCAGCCAGGCTTAGAGGTGCAAGCCTGTCTCTCCAGCTACTCAAGAGGCTCAGGGAAGAGTAATCTGAGTTCAAGACCTGTCCAGATTATTGAATGAGTTAAGGCCAGCCTGTCTCACAGCCAAGCTAGGGGTGTGGTTCAGTAGTAGAGGGCTAGCCTCGCACGTGGGAAGCTCTAAATTCCATCCCGAGGGAGAGAGAGAGAGAGAGAGAGAGAGAGAGAGAGAATGGTGACAGTTGGAGACCCAGGGACACCTTGGCAGATGGGTAAGAATGTGCTTACTCAGAGATAGGATTTTCACCAGAACTAGAGAGGACTAGGTTCTCAGAAGAGAAAATAGTTCAAGTCTGTAGATGTTCTTCCCAGAGGGCCCCTCGGAGTGCTCTGCACAGTGCTCCTCAGAGCCAATAGCCTTACATAACTAAGGAGAGTTACTGCCCGCCTCTCTCCATACCAGCTCATCTCGCGGTGCCACACAATACAATCACAGGTCCTCAGAGGGTTTCTGTGTCCCACCATCTGCACCCTCAGCATAGGCACAGCATCAATTTCCTGGCCCATTCTAACAGCCTTTGAAAACTTTCCCTCACATCCCTCCCACAGCCCGGCCCCCACACTGCCACCAGCTGGCTTTCTAAAATAAAAGTGTTGACCAACATCACTCACCTCCTGAAAGATGTCTGTCGGACGGAACAGACACCAGGTCTGAGAACACATGAAGGCATACTCTTAATTCAGCCACAAGTTCGTGACAGCNGTGAGAACGATTAAAAAAAAAAAAGACCTTTCTTGTGGATCTCTATTCTAGAGAAATACCACACATAGTACACAAGAAGCCAGCGTAATGATGAGTGCTAACAGAAACAGCACAAAGTAGACGGAGAGGCCAACAGCTGGGTGGGCTGAGGAGACGGAAGAATCTTTTTACATACAGGGGAGAAACTACTTGAATGGAACCAATAATGGAGAAGGCCGAGTGTTGTGTAACAGTTTCCTCTGAGACCGAAACACCCTTTCCGGCAGGGAAGCTCCTTCAGCAGGAAGGTAAACAACTCAAAATAGCTTCACGAAGTTCCTGAAACTGACCAGATTCACTAGGCCCCTCCCAGCTAGACTAAACAATAAAAGTTCAGAGTCTCTTTCAGATGAGGCAAAGCCAAGCTGCAAAGAAACTCTTAGACAAGCGAATATGTAAAGATTGATACCAGACCAGCCAAGCTGCTTGAAGAAGTTTAGACGGAGGGACCTAGAAAGGGCATTCTTTCTCCAACCTGTTGAGCTGTATGCAGGTGGTGCAGTGAGTCCCAGGCTCCCAGCTTTGAGAGCTGTCACCTGTGCCAGGGTGGACTTTGGTGATGCAGCTGTCTTTGAGTCATTTCTGCTCCTGTAAGTAACCCCAATAAAACTCACTGGTTCACCAGGTTGGACTTTGACGGTATCCGTACTTTGGTCTGTCATGGGTTCCCTATCTGGGGTGAAGAGACATGTGTTTGAAGAGTTAAGTCACACAACACTGAGCCAGGCACCAATGTGGGAGGACAGCAAGCGAGAAGCTGAGCTGAGTACAAAGGCCTGAGGCAAGAAAGATGCAGAGTCTGGCGGAAGGTCGGCTAAGCACAGGGCCAAGGGTGAGACACAGGGGTGACAGGCAAAATAAAACATTCGGGTTCTGTTCTAAGCATGCCAGAAAGCCATTGGAGAGTCTGGAACAGGAAGAGACACGATGGCCTTGCTTGCCATTGCCCTTGCCAGACTGAGGAACCCTGATAGGTAGCACCAGTGTGCCAGAGGTGACCACTAGGGCAGAGAAGGGCTGGATGAGGGCGGAAAAGGCTGGTATCCTTCAGATGGACTCTGAAGAAAAAAGGCTCTCAGGAATCACTGTTGGACAGCACAAGGAAGGAGAAAAGAAACAGAATTAGCTGCAGCACCTACACTTGGGGCTTGGATGGCTTCAGGGAAGATGTGATGGACTGATGAAGAGCAAGGCTTTAAAGAACACATAGGGACTTCTGCTTAGCTCTACGGGTCTGGGATGGCCAGGTATAACATGGCCGGGTGTAGGTGTGCGAGATGAGGGCCCAGGAGCAAGGTCCAGGCTGGCACCAGGACGCAAGGGTGAGGTGTGTCTACATGTGGACTGTGTTTATCATGACACAGCAACTTGGATGGTCTACTACTGACCCCAGCGGGGCCCCAGACATGTGCCCTGTGTGTCCCCTTTGGACAGGTTCCCGTCTCTACCCTGAGACCCTTCTGCTTGGGATGTAGCTGGCACTCATATTTTTAGACTTGCTCTGAAGTCACCTGTAAGCCTCTGACTCTGGGTCCCATCACCGAAGCCAAAGCCTGAGCACAGAGGACACATAGATGAGGAGTCCTTGCAGGGAGGCGGAGAAGAGCAGCTGTCTGCACCGGGGAAGCTGCAAAACAAGGCCCTGGGGCTGAAGCGCTAATAACGCTCCATGGGGTGGAATGCTTTCTTCCCTTGAGAACATTCTAGCAACAAAGAGCTTCAAGAAATCTAAGTGCTGAGCATCTGGTGGGGGGGGTGTGAAGTGTAATGAACATGGTGCCTGGCAAAGGTGGGTAGGTTCCAGCTGCAGAAACCCAATGTGCTGACTGGTTTTAGTCAACTCTGCACAAGCTAGAGTCATCAGAGAGGAGGGAACCCCCATAAGGTCAGGCTATAAGCAAGCCTGTAGGGCATTTTCTTAATTATGATTGACGGGAAGGCCCAGCCCAGTGTTAATTACCCCTGAGATGGCAGTCCTGGGTATTACAAGAAAGCAGGCTGAGCAAGCTAAGAGGTATAAGCCAGTAAGCAGCACTTCTCCATGACCTCTGCATCAGCTCCTGCCTCCAAGTTCCTGCCCTGTTTGAGTCCTGGTCCTGACTTCTTTCAGTGATGAGAAATGATGTGGAAGTGTATGCCAAGTAAACCCCTCTCCCCAAGTTGCTTTGGGTCATGATGTTTCGTCACAGCAATGAAAACCCTAACTGGGATACCCAGTGAGTCCAAAAACCAGTGTACCAAGAGTCCAGGTGTTCAGACCATTTAATTCTGGGAGTGATGCTGGGAAGCAGGCCTGGGACCTTCTCCACATGTTGGGGATGGGACAAGCCTGATTTGCTGGGAAGTACAGGATTCACGACCATGGAGTAGGCTATCTATGCTAATACATCTTCCACTGTCCACCAGGGCCTCATCTATGGCCCAGGGCCCTGCAGCAGGCAGGGTTTAGAAGCTAAAGCCATTGTGGGTCTGAGAAGGGTGGTGATTGCTCAGGATTCCTGAGCAGCTCCCAGCAGGAGGGAAGTGGAACTGAACCTCCACATCTAGCCTGGGCCCCTGCATTCTCTCCACCAGTGTCAACAGTTTACACTCCTCGCCTGCAGCTACCTTAGAAAACTGAGTAGGAAGGAAAGGTGTGTAGTCATGTGTGACTGCAAACGAGATGACTCTGGGCCCGTGAACAGAAAGGAAGACAGCAAAGCAGCAGTCTGCACCAAGGCTGCTGCAGCCCAAATGCAACCCAGTGCATACATGCTGTGGTGCAAGGGGGGTGGGAGGGTAGGCCCTGGAGCAAAGAACCCTGGGTCTAGACTACAGCCACTGTGCATGGCCCACTACATTAACCTTCCTGAACCTCAGTTTCCTCATCCACAGGGAGCAATGCACAGTCTGTTTCCCATAGCTACCTAGTGTTCTGCAGACTTAGGGGCAGGCGCATGCGGCTGGCATATAACAAACATGGCGGGCGTGAGGGTGCTGGCGGTTTCTTCATTGCTAAGCAAGCAAAGGCACAGTAAGCATAGAAAATGGGGTGGAGAGAGCTACAGGAAAGTACAGGTGAAACCGCTGGATAAATAGGACTTTTGAGGGTACACCACAGCATAAAGAAACTACTCAGGGAACTGGGGTTCAAGGCTAAGTCTGAGAGTAGCTACATGACATGAGACCTTGTTAAAAATGGGGGTGGGACGGGGGCACAGTGGGAAGGGGGGAGAGGAAAAGGAATTCTTTAAGAAACTGTCTCGGTTTTGTGTGTTTGGTTTTCAGGATGTGATGGAAGAAGGGGAAATCATAGAGGAAACGGGAAGAGACCAGAGATAGAGACACTTAACTCTGATATGTCAGCGTACTGACAGAAACCAAAGGAAGTTAATGTGTACACAAAGAAGAATTTTAATTGACAGCATTGCCTATTATTCATGGCTTTAGCTTCTGTTCAACTCCCGTTCAATCTTCAATACCCTACTTGCTGGATAACCTTTCCCAGCACACCCCAACCTTCGTCTGAGAGTCATCTTCTTGCTACTGTTGTTTCTAGACAGGGCGTACACAGGTAGCTAGCTGTGTAGACCTGACTGGCTTGGAACACGCCACAATGTAGCGATTCTCTTCCCGAGTGCTTGGTTTAGAGGCCTAGACCACCATACCCTACTGGAGAAGGATTTTTCCTAACCTGAGAAGGTAATAGGAGCCATCTATATCAGATTCGGAAACTATGGACGGTTATTTACTAACGAGACACAAAGCTAGGGATATTTTTAAAACCATTCCTAGTACCTATCTTTATTGTCTCAAAACTGAAGCCAACACGTTGGTCTAGCAGCGGTCAAAGTCCAGATGAAGGCACAGCCGGAGAACAGTGCTTCTCAGACACACAAATTGCCACGGCTCACCGTCAGGGACCCAGAAGAACTCACTGTTGGGTATTCAAGGTTTATCATAAAAAAATAGCTCAATAACAGCAGCAGTCATGGACATGCTTCTCTATGCCAGGTGCTGTCCAGGCACTTGGCACCCAGGCTGGCCAATGTGGGTCACACAGCCATTGGGCACAAGGCCAGCAAAGGCGTTTCTAACAAACCTGCCTCAGATAGAAAAATGAAGACCAAGTCAATATCATATGACAAGGCTCAGTCATTATGACAAAGCCAAAGCAACAGCATTTGCTTGTGCTGACAATGGCACCACGGTGTGACCAGCGACTCGCAGTGTGCTCCCCATGCCACGCCACTGACCGTCACGGCCTTGGCTGCGCCACTCTGAGGCTTTACATGGTCACTGGTCTTCCCACACTACTGTTAACAAGGATACTTCTAGAAACGATGCTTGTGACAGCAGATACTAGACAGTTGGTGTTTTCTACGTGTGAGAATCACACACAGGGCACGTCTCGTCACAATTCCACCTACAGAACAGGAACAGCCAGAGGGTTTGTCTCAGGTCAGGGCACGGCTGACACTCAAAGCAGACCCATCCCCATGCGGCCAGGGTGCCGTGTGTTCTTTGAGGGAGGTGTGTTGAACATTATCTGCACCTCCAGCACATCTTGGTCTGCAGCCAGCAAAGGTGCCCAGATCCTGGCTGTCAGCCCCTTCCCTGCCTCACTGTTCCCTTTCCCCACCTGGTCAGAAGCCATGCTGTTTTGTTTTTCTCACTAAATAACAGTGTGAGTCATTTGGACTTAAGCCAGGCTGGCCTTAGAAGGCCCCGACAGCCTGGTAATGTGCCCTGGGGAACCTGGCTTCCTCTGCAGCCCAACCCTATAAGCCACTTGGAGTCTACATCAAGTTTTCTTATCACTGGGCCCTGGGAAGAGGGTCCTGATGTTCACATGAGCCCGTGGTCACAGAGTCGCCAAAGCAGGGAAGAGGGTGCCTTTAGGATGGGCCCCTTGTGTAGAACCCTGAGACCACAGACACTAAAGCCAGGGCTGCTCTGGGTCATGGGCTTCAGAAGGACAAGGATGGCAGGCACACAGGTCGTTAAAACCCTCATGGTCAGTCATCCTTGGGAGTGTGTGGGTCCACATGAGAGTCTCTGTCCTAGGAGGCCCAGTGGCCCCTTCCATTACAGAAAAAAAAAAAGACAAGGGGGACCCAGGGTAGACAAAGGACAACAGGAGGGAATAGAAAAGACAGACTCCACCAAGCCTGGATGCTTCCTGAGCAGATGGCTTTAATGCAGATCCCAGGAAGTAAAGCTTAGGGCTAATTCCATGATACAGCACATGAAACAGGAAGTTTCACAGAGTGGAGGATCTGCCAGGCTGTTTCACAGCACCCAGACCCGGGGAAGGGAAACTCCACAGATGAGTGATTTGTCCCTTAGGCTGTCGGTCAACCCAGTGTGAGGCACCTACTTAAATGAGCTTTAGGGCAGGTGGTGGTGACAGTAATTCATGCCTTTAATCCCAGCACTTGTGAGGCAGAGGCAGGCAGAGCTCTGGAGTTTGAGGCTAGCCTGGTCTACACAGAGACACCCTGTCTTGAAAAAGAGTTTTAGGTACTGTTGCCATCCACATGGGCACAGACAGCCACTAGCCCAATAACCACACAAATGAATGCAGGATGACCTCTGTGATGAAGGAGGGGGAAAATGAGTTGCTGGCACACAGGACACAGAAGAAAGGGCACAAGCACACATGAGCAGCCTGGACGTGGGACTAGCCTCGCCTCTGCCAGATTCAGTCCAGGCTTCAGTGTCCCACATGGTATCTTCTGGGTAATCACAACAATGTACCTCAGTTGACACTGAACCCCTGTGTGCAGTAGCTTTCCACCAAGCATCTTGGCAATGTTTGACACACACAGCTGTCAGCTGGGTGGGCAATGACATGTAAAAAGCGATGGTTAGACCTACCTAGCCTTCTGAGCTGAAGAGGTGCTTCAGGGCTGGAGAGCTTGCCTAGTGTGTGAAGCCCTTGGGTTTAATCCCCAGAGCCAGCTTCTTACCAAGGAAGCTTTCCACCATATCCACTGACATGCAGGGAGCACAGATGTGGGACAGGCAAAGCAGGGGAAATGCTTTCCACGCAGAGTGAGCCAGAGCGAGCAGCTGCGGAAAGTCCCTGCATGGCAAGGCAGTTTGGTAGGCAGGAAAACAACCGAGTGCCTGTTTGAGCACCCTGGTCAGCAAGACACCTCCGAATCTAGGGCAGCTCTCTTCTGGGAAGCCTTCCCAGCTTGCTTCGAGCTCACAGATAAGAGCTGCATTCTTGGCACACCCACCCCAGTTCTACACAGAAGAAGGAAGTGAAGGAGACAAGCATGGAGCTGAAGGCCCCTACAAAAATATGTGCATTGATTTGCTACAAACTTGGTCACTGTGTTAGCTCCCGGAGGAATGCAGACACTTGCCTGGGATGCCTGGACAGTCTTGACATGTTCATGTCGCTCCTCAGTACATGTAAACTGAGGACATCACAAGACTCCAGATGTAGTAAGGATGTCCTTAGTATCCACGCCCTCCAATCAGACACTGGGAAAAACTACCAGACAGGAGCTGGCAAGAATCAATACTGAGCTAATTTAAGGTATTTGAGATTCATCCAAGACCAAGCTGGGTCACCCTCAGTCCTGAGAATTTCTTGATGGATTACTTTTCATTTTGAATTGCAAGTATTATCCCATAAACAACAACAAAATGTAATCGGAAGTCAGAGGCAAAAAGCGTAGAGAATGAATGTTCCTGAGGTCCCGGGATGTCGTGAGACACAACAGGCAACTACAAATTCCAGCCTGGAACAATCTGCCCAGCACTTGAAGCTAAGAAGGAGCTTGGCCCCAACAAATTCAACCACCAACGAACCTCCAATTCCAGGTACATCTGATCACATTACAAATCTGTTGTTTGGCTGTGCAAACAGACTCTGCCAGCCACACTCTTTCAATAAACACTTCCTGAGCCAGGTGCACTGTACTGACTAGGAAGGAAGAACTCTCTCTCTCTCTCTCTCTCTCTC
>LOEQ01002134.1:168454-195072 GCA_001685075.1 Bramus lutescens | reverse complement strand
TGGCTTCTCAGTCAGCCCTCATTGTCAGCCACATTCAGAGAGTCCGGATTGATCTTAGTATTTATTTTTGAAAATTACAAAAAGAACACCTTACAAACTTTTGAGTTTAAATATTTGTCACCTGAAAAGAGTTCGTTTCTCTTGTGAGTTTGTGACCATCTGAGTTCAGCATTGGGGAAGATGTGATTATATAAGCATATGAGTGATTTTCTATATCAGCTATGCAACTTGGTTTGGAATATGCCAAAAATGTTTTCCATGGACAAAATGGGATCCAATTAGAGCCCAGTCCTTGTTCTCCATGTGGCTGGTACATTAAAATCCTAATTCTGAGAATATTTGAGGTAGACATTAGGAAGATCATTAGGTCATGATGGTATGGTCCTCAAGACGGCTTTGTACCATTTTAACAAGAAGAGGAGACCTGCCAGGTGAAGGATGAAGACCTATAATCTTAGCACAAAGCAAAATGGCACCAGCAGACTGCTGTAAATTACAGGTCAGCCCTGACTATATGATCAGACTCTTTATCAAAAACATTTTTCAGTCTCCTTTGTGAGAATGCAATGTCTCTAGATAAAAAAGAGGGTCCTAGAGCCAAGTCAACAGGCTTGAAATTTTCACCCCAGAGCTATGGGGAATAAATATTTGTAATTTAATCCCTTCATTCTATGGTAATGATTTTCATATTAATTTGTTTATTTTGTGTGTATATAAGCTGTGGGGAGGGTGCATACCTCTGCTGTGTGAGGTCAGAGTACAACTTCTGAAAGTCAGTTCATAGCGTGGGTTCCAGGGATCAAATTCAGATTGTGAGACTTGATTAAAAGCTCCCTTAGCTGCTGAGTCATTTTCTTGGCCCTGTCAGTAGGAATTTCTATAACTGACCATGGTGAAGAGCATAGGTACTATAGCACCACCACACCCTATTCCTTTACCCCACACCAGCTGCAGGGTACTCTAGAAAGAACACACACGCTATGGATACAGTTTAGGGTAAATTGTGACTGAGCTTTAGGTTAAAAGCTTTCCAATATAGTAGCCAATGCATTGTCAGTAAATAGTACATAAAGCTTTCGACACCAAACTCTACGCCATGTATTATTGATGTGACAATGTTAGAAGAATGTGATGTTGAAGACAACACACAGCAATAGCAACAATTCACACTTGAAATCGCAGGACTCAGTAAGACAAAAGGAGGATCAAAAATTCTAAGCCATCATAAGCTGTATATCAAGACACTGTCAAAGGGAAAGAGAGAGGGCAAGAAAGATAAAGGGAGGGAGGAAAAGAGAGAGCGATGGCAGGGCAGTGATGACATTCTGACCCTAAAGTTATCAAGTAATCTTTCTTTCCTATGGTGACTCTTAGAAAAAGGTGTATGATCCCTGAGAGATCATCATTCTCCCCTTTACCCATGAATTAAAAGGAAGATTGTTTGAAATGATAAATAAAGTCTCTTACAGCTTGTAATTCCATGCTATTTTTCCATGTTGCCAAAAAAGTTCTCATGAACAATCAGCATAATAAACCAGAGAATACACTGAAAGCCATTTCAGTCATTCATACTTTATTTACTTCTTTGCAAGTTTATTTACATGTGAACAAAAATAGTACAGAAAAGTAAAAGTGAGCATCTAGAATTCTGTTACTCCACTGTCACACCTGAACATGTGAACAATCTCACATGAGACTGGACTGCTTGGGAAAGTCCACATGTGCTGGTGATGACTGGACTCTTCCCTTTATATAAACAGAGATGGGACTATTTTGCTTTGGCCTAGTATATCACATTTCCTTGTGCTATGCGTAATTCTTTACCCATCACTTACTGCTTGTCACATCATGTAGCTTATAGTTGGAAAGAGTGGCTGTCATCAGAAGGCCTGTCTCTGCACAGAGAGCTATATCCCGGTTTTCTTCCAATTTGCTTCTTTGAATAAGTTCATAAAGTATTCCCCAACATTACTCTAAATTGTACCAACTTTCTCTAACTACTAATGAGCTAAAAACGATTATATTTGTTTTTGTATTTATACTAATATTATGTACTTCCATTTCATCTCATTGCTTTTCATTTCCCCAAAATAGCCTTGCCTTTTCCAAAGGGCATGTAAAAGATACAAGTCAATGATAAATACTCAAACACCACTGTTGAAGTGTTTTGATTTTCTTAATCAGTACACTATATTTTCATGAACAATTGATCTAATCACTAAATAAATGGTAAAAAGTAATATCTTTGAAAATAATTCACACAGTGCCTTGCTGTCTGTGTGTGATTCTGATTGATGATTATACATGGATCTGTATAGCCACCCTCAATCAGCCCTGATCAAAATAGCCACCAAAGCGAAGCATACCATCTCATCTGTTCTGAATATGTTGTCCAGCTAAGTGCATATTTCACAGCATATGAAATACTTAGAAAATATTTTTAAGCCATAGAAGAAATTAGTGTTTATTTGGAAAGTTTTTAATTGTGGGGGTTGTGTCTGTGAGGGCAGGCATGTATGTGCCTGTGGAGTTCAGAGGTTAGTGTTTGGGTGCTATTCCTCTGCTGTTTTCTGTGTTGTTTGTGAGACAGGGTCTCTCCCTGAACCAAGAGATCATCATCAGTGAGAATAGCCAGTCAACAAGCTGTAGATCTCCAGCTGCCTCTCTGATACCACACTGAGGTGACAGGCACACAGGGCCACACCCTACCAGTGTAACACCACACTGAGGTGACAGTCACACAAGACCACACCCTACCGGTGTCACACCACACTGAGGTGACAGACGCACAGAGCCACACTCTACCGGTGTAACACCACACTGAGGTGACAGGTGCACAGTGCCACACCCTACTGGAGATCCACACTCAGGCTCTCAAGATTGCACAGCAACCTCTTTGCCCACAGACCTATATATACCCTTTCCCAAGCAGATTTCATTTTCAAGAATTTTTGTTTGTTTGTTTTCTTGGGACAGGGTTTCCCTGTGTTACAGTGCTAGCTGTCCTGGAACTACCTCTTGTAGACCAGGCTGGCTTCAAACTCAGAGATCCGTCTGCCTCTGCCTCCTGAGTGCTGGGATTAAAGGTGTGCACCACCGCTACCCAGCCCATTTTTAAGAGTTTTATAGTAGAAACATATTAAATTCTTGAAGCACAAAATATCCTTCAACTTTATGCTGTATTATCTGATAACATCAGGAATTCTTATCTATTTGGACGTGTTTTTCCCATTATATCTCAAGTATTATTTAAATAGCATTTTGAGAAAGAAGATAAAAATTACCATTGTACATAGCATTCTTTTTTCTCAATTGATTTTTTTTTGGTCTTGTGCATTTTCTATGGAATTTATTTGAAGCCGATAATTTAGGAGACTTTTTTACTCATAGGCACCAAGGTTTGATTCTGAGACTTCAAATTATTTTAATGAATAATTGTTGAAAAAATTAACAACATAATTCACTTCAAGTTAGATGTCCTAAGCAGATTGCAATGGCTAAAGATTATGAAGAGCAGGGATATATAGAGATAGTGAAGCAGCTAGAGGGAATAAGAGAGGGGAAAATGAGAGAGGGAGGGAGAGAGGGAACGGGGAAGGGGATCAGGCAGGCAGAAAATGAGCAAATAAGTAGGGAACAGCATTTTATATTTATAAAATGCCAAATTTTGAGAATTTTCTAACTATGACTCTTATATTGAACTTGACTGGAAAAACACAGTTCTAAGGAAAGACAAAATGATTTTGAAATAGTTCCTTAGACTAGTTAGTGAAGTATGACTTTCTTTAAATGGAAAAAAAGTATTTTAATTTAGAAGTTGATGGACTGTCTTGAGAATTGCAGACTATTGGTTATCTATAGCAGCGAGTTTTTATAAACAAACTGCTGGCTAATCTAGTACTTGAGAAATAAATTCGAACAGTTAAAAGTTACAAATGAGAACAGTGGTTCTCAATCTGTGCATTACAACCCCTTTGGCAAAACTCTATCACCAAAAATATTTACATTATGATTCGTAAAAGTAGCAAAATTACAGCTATGAAGTAGCAAGAAAATAATTTTATGGTTGGGAGTTGTGGGATAATCTTTTTGTACACCGTCAAGATGCATCACTGATTGGTTTAATAAAGAGTTGAAAGACCGATAGCTAGGCAGGATTTCCAGGCAGAAAGGACTCTGGGAAGAAGGCAGAGATGCCAGGAGATGTAGAGCAAGTCACCATGGAGATGAGATAATAAAGCAAAGTGGTAAATATTAAATTAATAGAAATGGGTTAATTTAAGTTATAAGAGCTAGTTAAAAATCAAGCTTAAGCTAAGATCAAGTTTTCATAATTAATATAAGTCTTATTAATATTTAATTAATTAATATAAATTAATAGAAATGGGTTAATTTAAGGTATAAGAGCTAGTTAAAAAAACCAAGCCTAAGCTAAGGGTGAGTTTTCATAATTAATATAAGCCTCCTTGTCATCCTTTTGTGAGCTGGTGGCCCAAAGAAAAAATCTCTATAGTTGGGGGTCACCACAACATGAGGAACTGTATTGAAGAGTCTCAGCATTAGGAAGATTAAGAGACACTGAATTAGAAGGAAAATATATGATAAATTTTAACATATCAGACATGCTATTTTTACTGATTAGCTTCAGCTGAAAATTAAAATGTGAAATGTCTGCTCCTGTGTTTGAGTGCGTGCTTCCACTTAGTGCTGTTGTTGTGGGAGCTTCAGGAATTGGAGCTCAGTTTAAGGAGGGAGGCTTGAGGGTAACAACAACTTAGCCCCAGTTCTACACCCATTGTTCTACACCATGTAATAGTGTCCTCATGCGCAACCACTATGAGAATCCCTACTATGAAGGCTATAGCTTCACAAGCCAAGAAGCAAAGTAAACCCTCCCTCCAAGTACGCCAAGTCACACACCAAAACAAACAAATGACGTTTTTAGAAATTGGAAACATTTAATAATAGATTGGACTACTTAATACCAGTTATGTGTCTTATTATTATTTATGGGTGTGTCTTAAGGACTTTTCTGAATGAAGCTAGCATGAATCTCTATGATTCTGAGTGAAGGCTGAATGGTCCCCAAGTACATTGTCCTAATCCAGTCCACTTAAGACCTAAGCAGAATAGAGAGGTAGAAAGAGAAACCAATCTCTGATTTTCTGCCTAAATTGGTTCATCTGCTTTCTCCCCATAACCTAAGACTCATACCATGACTCATTTCTCAGGATTTGAGGTCTTCAATTGTGATTTACCCAACAAGTTACCCAAATTCCCTGCTTCAAGTCCATTGGACTTCTAGGATTATGTAATCCTGGGAGCTAATTGCTACTCCCCCACAAACTTCTATTTTTCTGAACTGGTTCTCATTTATTTTTTAACTGATTCTGCAATATAGTCATACTCAAGGATGCTAATGACTTTATTTCCAGCAGTTTGCAGCCCATAGTGTAAAGTGGTAGTAGAAATACCAATATATCACACATGGATATTGTCAATCACTTAGAGGATAGCAGAGGAATCAGTAGTATTGTATGCTTAAGAATATTTTTGAAAAACTGATTATAACAAGGTTATCTGGATGCTCATAAAATCACTGAAAATATTAGTAAAAGAAAAAGATGAGCTCAGGGACTTGAATTCCCTCAGAACTTGTGTTATTCAACAGTATTTATTGGGTCAATTCTTTATTAGGAAATGTGTTAAAATCAACACAATTTGCATGCCATGAGCGCTAATACCCAAGTGAAAGTCAAAGAAAAATTACACTTTACAAGGTAGATAATACATCATCCAGGAGCCCTCTCATTTTGCAAAGTGAAATCTCCTACAAGTTAAAACTAAATCCATGGTATGGCAACTACATTGGGGCACAAGAAAATAATTTTTTCATCCTTGATTCAGAAATTAAACATGGTTTATTTCAGCATTTACTTTTACAAAATAGTCATGAACCCACAATTACAAGGAAAACAGGTTGATGGATTCTGTGCGGGTTCAATGGCATATTTAACATCACTCTCGTAGAAAAAAAATGCAACTCTGAAGTGTGATGGTACCTTAAATCCCAGCATTTTGGAGACAGAGGCTGGCAGATCTCTGAGTTCAAAGCCAGTCTAGTTTACATAGGGAGTTCCAAGACAGTCAGTTTGCCCTGACTCAAAATTTAAAATTAAAAAAGTGTTTACTTAACCAATTAATTAAGATGCAAATATGGCCAATGAATAAAAAGCAAGAAGATCCATAAAACTACTCACTGATAGCACTGGATGTATTAGAATTGATGATGGAGGATTCTGTTTTGAATAAGGGTAATGTTTGCAGAGGTAAATATTAAAATACTTTGGGAAATTCAAGTGGATAGCTATGAGTAAAGTGCAAAGAACATAGCATGAAAGATCTGCTGAGAACAACCAGTGAAATATTTAAGACCCACCTCAAAGCCTTCAAATCAGTAGCACTAACAATGGAAGACCCTCACAGTTCTAAAATAGAAAGTACTTCAAAATATTAGAGAATGATAAAGATGGCAAAGATCACTGTTGACTTTAGTGGTGTTAGTGGAGTTTGTTGACAAATTAGAAATCACCATTTTTAACATAAAACTGTAAATCTACAAAATCTTCCTCTGAAGTAAATGAGTCTGCTATTTTTCCTCTTACTCTTCTGGTACAGGAGAGTACATGGATAAATCATCCATGGCAATACTCTGACTGGGCCTGGTAGAGATGGACACAAAGCCTTCCATGTCTTGTTGCCCACTTAGCCTTCTGACCACCAGTGGGCAGACACAGCCTTGGTTTTGAGGAAATTTTCCTATCTCTGAAGGGACCTATGGGTCAACAACTTCAAGACCAGACTCTTTCAGTGCTTAATCCAACCAGCTGTTTTGGCAACATTGACTGTAGATTTACTGCCTTCTTACTAGCCCCAAGCCATCACCTTCACAGTGAAGGTGGTTCCACCTGGGAATGAAGTATAAAATAGTGAGCGATGAGAAGATGAGCAGATGTTTGTCCCTAGCAAAACTTTCATTGGTGTTCTTTTTAAAGCGTTTATTTATTCTTTGTTTCACTACCGGCCTTTCTTCCCTCTCCAGCTCCTCTCGCTTCCTCTCTCTCTCTCTCTCTCTCTCTNTTCTCTCTCTCTCCTCTCTCTCTCTCTCTCTCTTTCCTGCAGATAAATGAAAACTTGGTGTGCCAACAGCTCGTTACTTCCTTGAAACTACAATCAAATGGCAATGAAATGGCAGATTTGGAGTTGTATACACTGCACTGGAAAGCCTGTTGGGTAGCTTCCTTTTCCATTCAGAGCAGTCAGACTTGAAGTCTGGACCCTAACATGGCAAAGAGAAAGCATTGCTCAGGAATGACTGAAAGTCCATCCCCTCACCATTCTTAGTCTGTGCTTCAGCTCATCTGAAAGGTCCTGTGCTCAACTCACTATGATGCTTCTTGTGTGAATAATGTATCTGGTTAATATGTCCAGTAATGGTGGCTACTTCTAAGTGTTATCTTTGATCTAGAAATGATATTTGAAGTTTGCTTATGTATTTTATTTTATTTTGAGACAGGATCTTATGCAGTGCAGGATGGCCTCAAACGATTAGAGAGTTGAGAATGACCCTGAATTTTCAATCCTGCTGTTCCTACCTTTCAAGCGCTGGGGTTACAAGCATGCACTACCCTGCTTGGTTCCTGTGGACCTGGAGATCAAAACTAGGACTTTGTGCCTTCCAGGTGAGTACTCTACCAACTGAGTGATTTCTTAAACTTCACATGGTAACAAACTCTAACTATAGATATGCAGGCCTGAGCTAGTTGTGAAAATACATTAAAGAAAAATTAGTCTTCTAGAAAAATTCAGGCTGAAGATGAACAAATAAATAACATAAATAGCTCCTTTAAAGGGAAAGCTCTCATTAGGTGACTGAGAATACCAGAAAAAATTTAGGAGTGTCTAAAGTCATTATCTGGATTCATTAATTTAACTATCATTTACTAAGAACCCCTTATGTACCATTACTTCTGGTGTCTTTTAAATCGAAGAAAAGCCTGTTACCGATCTACCTGTGTAGATTCCAGCTTGGACAATGAGGGTTGCACAAACAGACAGTTACTGCCTAGGAATGAGGAAAGGATTATGAAAACCTGGATGTAGAATGACTGATTTCTTGTAACATTCACCATCTGATGCTGCTTTACAGAGGAGGTGACCCATGCAGATCTTCACAGTAAGCAGGAGGTGACTGGCTGAACAATCAGTGAGTGAACCAGGGAAAGACTATTTTGAAGATTGGAAAGGGAATGTTCAGAGAGAAATTCCCTTTCAAGGAGTCATTTAATGTCCGCCAGCTCTGGTCTGTGCTCTAGAGACTAAAATGTACCATTCATTTGCACCTTTATTCTGGTCCCACCCTAATGCTAACTACACATGGTAGAGCATTTACAAGCAGGAAGAAGAAAACCAGTAAGTTCCCCATCACATTAACTTGCCCATTTGCTCTCTGTCTGTCTGTCTGTCTGTCTGTCTGTCTGTCTGTCTGTCTGTCTGTCTGTCTGTCTGTCTGTCTGTCTCTTTATCCCTCTGTTGCTCAGCTTTCCAATTGTTAGACATCTGAGGACAAGTTACACGCTCCACTTAAACAATACAATTTACAAGTCACCATTGTTGATGACACTCCAGGCTTTCTCAGGTTGCTTTATCTAAATCCCAGAATCCTGGTGGGAGATTCTCACTTGCCAACCTGATTCTGTGCATTGTGTCTGAAATTAAGTCAGATATGGAACTATGAATCTGGAAAATAAACCTCAACTCTTGGGAGGATCATTCTTAGACTACCTAGGCTATGGCTCAAGTTCTGTAGCAAAAGTTTACTGATGAATATAATAATTATACTCTGAATGCATGGAAAAATTATAGAGTCTACTATGACACTCTCACCTTATGTAAAATTCCAACTTAACTTGGCTGAGGTGGCTTTTACTTTGTTTTGTTTTGTTGTTTGCTTATAATTATTCATTTGGGTCTTTATGCAGAAAAAAGAAAAGAGCATTCTGTCAATGTTTCTAGAAAAATGTATTTCTCCTCAAACAGGAGGCCAAGAGGTAGACTTTAGAAGATACTTCATTGTGGACATCTGACATTTTGTTTATCTCTCCAAACTCACTGGCTACCCATTGGCTAAGAAAGAAAAAAAATGCCATTGTGCTAAAGATATACATAATAACGGAATTCATTTTTCTGTGGTCAGATCATCAGGGACTTGCAGATATGAAGGACTGGTAAAGACCTATAATTTCTCCCAATATATTTTTATTATGGAAAAGTAGTAGACTAGTGCAGTTAGTTTCTGAGTATTGTTTCACAGATTCGCTATTTTCACCCATTTTATAAAAAAAAAATTAATCAAAATTGAATTCCATTACTTTACTTTTAGTTGCTTTTCTCCCTGTTTACTTTTATTATTACATACACACATACACACACACTTTTATGTGTATGTGCATGTGTGCATACATACAAGTATGTAAATACAGGTGAATCTTGATTGGGTAGTTTGTGTGTACACGACTTCTGGACTGACCACTTTCCATTTGGAGTATCAATAAGAGGGCTCAACCCTAAGAGAGGAAAATTCTTTTTCTTCCATAAATCATACATTGTCTGTAGATCTTTGTACAGCAATGGGACCCTGCAAAATCTCTCACTTTGTAACATTAACATGTTCACTGATATTGTCATCATTCCAATTTTGTTTATACACTCATTTCTAGGAAAGACTGCTTTATAACAGACTTATAATATATAATGTTTCTGTACCTTCTTCTCTGATGTTCCCTGGACCATAGCTGCTGTTGGTGTAATGTAAATGTATCTATTCAGTCTGAGCTTCCCACCAAAAACTGATTTCAGTATTATGTCCAGTTGTGGTTTTCTGTGACAATCTCTGCTTGCTCTAAAGTAAATAGAAGATTATTTGGTGAGGGAAGGCAGCTATACTTACCTAGTTTTCTGTGGTTACTCTGTGCTGTGTACCCACATCTAAAGATTTGGATCAAGGAATCTCAAATGAGGAAGACCATGTGGCATTTGTCTTTCTTGATTGGTGTTATTTTGTAGGTCTTTCCATTTACTTGTAAATTTCATTTTTTATTTGAATCATTTTCCATAGCACATATTACCATGTTTTGTTATCCATTCATCAGTCTAAGGACATTTAGATTGTCTAGAATTCCTAGCTATTGTAAATACTGCAGCAATGAACATACCTGAGAAAGTATCCATGGAATAGTATGTTCAGTCTATGTGCTATTTGACAAGGGCTGTATAGTTGGGTCATATAGTAGATTTATTTTGATTATTTTTTTCTCTTAAGCTAGAAAGTTATAAGAAAACTGATATTTGATTTTACTTGAATTATGTTATGCAAATTGTTGAGGAGTAGTTTTGCTTCAGTATTTCCATTGACATGTTAGCATCTAAACTGAAAAAGAGTACCTTATATTCACATCCAACAGAGCTCAAACTTGTATTTATGAACCTTCAATAAATGCCCACCTCTGAATAGTATGTTGAGTGCTCACATAAAGTACCACCTGGGTGTTTCTGATTGGTGGATGCTGTTCTCTATGGCAGTGCTGAGGTTGTTCTAACATGTTCTATACAAAATTTCTATGGTACATATGAAAGAGCGAGGATAACATAGAATTGCACTTGGAAACATTTTATGGACCAGACAAGTAGGTAGTAGAAATGACTTTCATCCACACACATTCAAGAAGACATATGTTATTCACAGGCTACCATCAGTAGCAGCACTTGGCAAACACAAAGACTAAATAAGGCTCACTTGATTTAGTATCCCTAGGTGCTAATAGTAACAATGGAATTGCATAATTCTGTTATAAATTGAATTGAAAACCACCTGGGCACATTTAAATCCCTCTAAAAATTTCTATGACATGCATTAACTTCATGCTATTTTGTTGTTTGCATTAAATTAAGCATTAAGCAACCTAAAATGCTATATAGTATATAGATACACACACAAACACACACACACATGGGTCTTGTTTTATAATTTTTCAAGTTGTTTGGAGATTAAGAAATAAACAATGAGAGCAGTGGAAATGATGTGAGGAGCTGGTTTGATGGTCCATGGCTATAACACCAACAGTTAGAAAGCAGAGGAGGGAAAACTGATGTAAATTTGAGGCCAGTCTAGGCTTCATATCTAGTACCAGCCCAGACAGAGGTATAGACAATGACCTTGTGACAAAACAAATAAGCACCAAAAGAAGAGGAGAGAAACAGGATCTGAAGAAACACACCACAGCTTTCCTACCTAAGGACATGTTTTAAATAAAACTAGTCTATTTATGCTTAATATTTGTATAAATTGGATGCTGCTGGAAACAGACACTAAAAGAACTCACAGTTAAATAAAATGATGAACTCTCCAGGCTTCTTATTCTCATCATTTGGCTGTGTTCTTGTGCCTCAAAATGCTAAAAACATCCTACACATTCTTCAAATTGTCCTGGCTAATTAAGTCTATATTTGTTGAAGAATTTAACTGGTGGTTCTGCTTGTTTATTTTTACTAGAAATTATGGTAAAGAATTTGTCTTACTCATAGGGGAAAGAAAGCATACAAAACTATACTATTTATGGTCAAGCCCAGTGCCCTAGATTCCTAAATGTACTTCTCACCACAGTCTCTGGAGGAAGTGTTTATGGTTTGAATCCCAGAAAACATTGTCAGATGAGGTCTGGGAACACCAAGGAACAGCACACTACCACAGGGTTAATGTGATGGATTATGTCATTCCTCATTTTTAACAGATGTCAAAAGAAGGAAACACAAGCTGCCATTCCACATACTGAACTGTTTTTCATTTAATAGAAGACCTTTATGAACAAATTATGATTGTGGCTGAGTTTCCTGAGCTAGGCAATGGGCACTCAGATCACTTCTGGATTTTCAAAAGAAAGAGACATGAAATCATGACAATTCCTAGAAGAGAGACTTATGTATTGTGTTATTTCTTCTTGCTATAAATGACCACAATATTTAATTTGGTGTTGATAAATGGATTCTAGGTAGGAAAAGTGTTGTTTTAGAGATGCAACCACATGTATAGCATTCATAATTCTCAAATTTATGGTCTTAAACTGTGTCTTTATTAATGCCAGATGAAAATGCTACTCCCAACTGTGTCTGATAATAAGAGAGAGAGAGAGAGAGAGAGAGAGAGAGAGAGAAACAGAGATGGGCTTTGTTCATTTACTTTAATTTTATTGCTTTTGGACATGTGTGTGGTGTGCATGTAGCCAAGCGTGTGTATGGGAACCATGTGTGTGAGGTAAGCATGCATATGTGTACATATAAATGTAAAGATCCAAGGTTAATTTGGCTGTCCTCTCTCATTTGTGGATGTCCACTTTATTTATTAAAGCAAGGTTCTTGATGAGCATAAAGATCACTGACCCTTTTCAGTCTGCCCAACCATTTTGCCTCAAGGATCCTTTATTTAGGGATCCTAGTCTTGTGAGTCCTAGGATGCTACCATGTTTTCCTAGTTTTATAAAGTTTCTTGGGATTTTTTTAACTCTTGCCTTCAATTTTCTGATCGAGCATTTTATCCACTGAACTATCTACCCAGGCCATGGTGGTATATTTTAAGGATGTGTGCATATGAACAGGGTTTGGAGAAAGTGAAAAAAAAATCTTCATTTAGTTAAAGACAGTCGGGTGTCTTTGCTAAATGCCACGTGCTATTAGCTGATTCAGCATTTTCTTTCAATGTAGGACTGGATGTGTTGACCACCTCTGAAACAGGGCAAAGCAGTACCACCCACCTGTTATGTTCAGTAGTACTCATAGCATCCTTTGCCCTAGTCAAGTCACATTGCTTTGGGAGATACCACGGAAATTCTGGAAATTTGAGAAGTCTCAGCTCAGGAAAGGGTACTGGTTCCTTATTTATTAAATGTGTAAGGGGTTTCTCAAATCTGATGCATAATCACCTTGAAAGTTTGATCCTCCTTTAGGAAGTATGAGATCAGCACAGGCTGGGATGCTGCATTGGGCAGCATGAGTGATGATGTCCCATTTCCACCTAATCACACACCTTCATTTGTTTATGTGCAAACCCCCAGGAAGAGCATGGTTTGGCTTCTATGTTACAGAGTGCTTGTCTAAATGAACAATGAAACATAAGCTCTGTTAAGGGCTGTGTCTGATTTTAACTGGAAAATAGCATGTTAGGATTTAACTCTAAATAAATTGCTCCAGTGTTGTCCGAAAACCCTAACTCAAGGGTAAACCGGTTTTAACGGTGTAACTTTGACAATCTCTAGAAGGGTAGACAAAGGTTTTCTATGGCATTGCAGGCTGCCATCCTCCCTTGTGTTTCCTAACTCTGGCTCTGTTGCTGGAAAACAGCTACAGTGAATGCTTGAGTAAAGAAGCACAGTGTTCCAGCAAGCCCTTGACACACACTAAAACAAGTGTTGGCTTGGATTTGGTCCACGATTCACAGTTTGGTAAATTCTGGAATACAGCAACCTTCTCATCGTATGTTAAATGCAATTCTCTGGGATTCTGAGAATCCACTCTCAAGTGATTTGGGACTGTAACTTTCTCCAAAATACAAACAAGAAATAGGCCTCTGTCCTGCTGGATTGAACAGAACCGTGTTCCTGACATCTCCTCCTGTGCCTCGTGGGCACCAAGGACCTGTAGGAATTGGGAAATGAGTGCATCTGTTAACTGATAGCTAAAGAATTTGAAACAGGAACACAGAGTTTCGGTTCCACATGATGCTCTATTTAATAGGACACTGCAGAGAGGCTTAATGTTCAGCACAATGAGGGATAGACTTGAAAATAATGACCTACTTTCTCTCAGCAAAGCCAACTCTGAAAGAGGATGATGTCTACAAATGAGGCCTCATAAAAGAGTACAATTAAACACTGATGCTCCTTGGAGTGAAAGGACTTTGAGATAATGACTACAGTGGTACACACTGTACCAAAGAGAACAAGATGGCACAGTTCTGCGTTCACAGGTTGATTTCATCTGACAGGGCTTTTAGCAGCAGTGAACTTGGTTTGTCAGAGCATATCAACAGAGCCTGTGTGTTCCACAGATGGAGCTCTATTAATGTTTTATAATCTTACAAGTGTCAACTAGCAAACTTCTTCTGGCTAGGTACTCTTGAGGGAAGGGGGTGTACGTATGCCTTCATTTTATATAGCAGACTGTAAATCACCCTCTTTATTTGCATAAACTCCTTAAAATTCTCTGTATAAATAGATGGGTTTTGTTTTTGTTTTGGGAGATAATGTCTCCCTGCAAAGTTCTAATCACCCATTTTCTTAAGCACAATTAACCCCTCGTAGTTTTCAGTTTCATTTCCCATTAGCAGAGGAAAGAGAAGAAGGGACTAAAGCCCAAACAGCTCTGCAGACCGATGGAGCTCAGAGGCATTTGGTATGGTTCCTGAGATGAAGATGAACAGGTCCTATAAAACACAATACAGTCATGCAACTTACAGGATTCAAAATATCAGGGTCCGTAAGTACTCATAAAGAAACCAGACTCTCTTTCTAATGTATGGTCTAGCTCTGCTTTCTGTCACAATAGTGGAGTGGAATATTTTAGGGCAAGGTGGTAAGACCAGCAAAGACTAGTCCTGCTCTACTTTTTTGTAGAAAGGTTTGTGGTCAACCCTTTACCAAATGACCCTTCAAAGTCCCTTTCTAATTTCATTTTAATGTGTCTATTTTCCATACTTTCCACAGGCTCCCTGCTCACTCCTCACAAAGTCATTACAATTTGGAAGGTATTCCAAGACAGTAATGAGACCTTGACAGCATTTGTAAAGATGCACTTCGTATTTTCATCTCTATCCTAGAAAATATAGAATTTAGACTGTTGTCATTAGCCAGTATGCCAACAGTTATGCAATGGTGAAGATTTATGAAGTTCTGTCAAGTACATTGCCTCATTTAATCTTACTCACTGGGACTAGTTTCTTTGCTTCAAGGAGATGAAACCTGACAGTCAGGAGAGACATTGGATGACATTCTAAAACCAGTGCAAGCAGTAAGCAGTGATGATCAGACTTCTAACCTGAATTGAAGTCTTACATTATCTCTATGTGAGTACTTTCTTTCAGGGAATCAGAAATATAAACTAATTACCTGTGGTCTTATATGTAAGTCCTAGACAAAGCTGGTCTGAGAAGGACATGGGTAGTGATTCTCTTCTTCTCTTCCCTGTCTCCTTGGCATAAAATCAGTAACAACTACAGGCAGGACTCTCTTTATCTAGAGCAGAAAACAGCAAGGGCTCTTCCATCTACACATTAATTAGCTCAGGCATCAAAAACGAATTCAGAAGCAATTCTCCAGACTGTAAAGATTTAGCATGTCAACCAGTGTCATCAATTTTCATTGTTGAGTCTGCATAGGTCATTATCCAATGGCAGTGAGAACAGTATTTTGAAAATCTAATGATATCAATAAAATAAATCCCAACCCCTTTAAGGTTGATCTCAATCATTTCACCATACTCTTCTCCCCTTCTATCGATCACCTGACTATTTCCTTCTTATCTTACCCACTCCTGCCACATTGTCTTTGCATCCCTGGACAATGGCAGCCAGGCCACTCTATTCCTCTAAATAGTCAAAACTTACCCCTTCCCCTAGTTACAGCACTACTCAAACAATACCTTTTGTGACCATTTCCACCAGATGTCTATTTAGGTTTGCCAACTTGTTTTTTCTTAGCATCATGTCACTTTTAAATCATGTTGTTGATGGAGTGACACAAGCCTTGGATGTTCATTTTCCTCTAGGAGAATATAAGGGCTTTTGACATAAAGACTTTGCCTGTGTTTCACCAGCATCAAGAACATTGCATGCCAGAAAAATTATATCCAGTACACATATGCTTGAGTGTATAAGTACAGTAATATATATATATATATATATATNATATATATATATATTACTAAACAAGTACGGTGAGTTCACCCTGGAAGGAAAGAAAATAAAGTGTAAGTTCTACAGGGATATAAGTTATTTCTGTCACTTGTGACCACCATAAACATCTTTACCTAGACACATATTCTTTCCAAATACTCAGGTGAAGGCCCTGCTTTACAGTTCTGTGGTCTCTTGTAATTCTGAGGCATCTGAAGGTTATTAGGAATCTAAAGTTCATAAGCTGTCACAAAGTTACTATGTGAGCAGGAAGTTGGAATGACCCAGTTCTGCATCTATTAAGGATGCAACTCTTCCAAGGCAAATACGTTGCCTTTTGATGAATCCAAAAATAGTGACAAGAGTCGCTTTGGGCATGTACACTCTTAGTAAACATCTGTGGCAATTGAGAACTTTAATCTGTCCAGTGGGTGCATTTGTGTGTCTGTATTAAAAGTTGTATTTTCACATACTTGAAATGATGCATTGCCTTGGGTGTGGATGTAGCTCAGTTACTAGAGTGCTTGCACAGTATGCAAAAAGCCCTGTATTAAAGCCCTTGCATTGCAAAAAACCAGCCAATCACCATGCTGGTTGACATGCCTGTATTCACAGCACTCAGGAAGGGAAGTGAGGCAGGAAGAGTAAAAGTTAAAGGACATCTTCAGCTGCAAAATGAGCTGCAGGTTAGCATGGACTACAAGAGGCCCTTAATCAAAACATATCCAAAAATTAAGTTGATAAAAAATAAACATAAATAAACAGCAACCCCACAAAAAAAACAAAAATGGCACTTTGACAAGTATGTTCAATATGCAGAAGATGGCTATTATATAAAAACATGGCTTATTTTAAGTACATGTGACTTTGAAATTCTGAAGTATTTGAGAAAAATGGTAGGTTTAATGTAGCTTATGTCTGAGATATTCATTAGGCTAGAGTCGAGCTTTGCTTAAGACCCGGTGATTTAATGAACCAGCAAAAAATTACATTTTCCTCAAGAGGAGAGAAGGTATATGGCATATTTCATCATGAAATACAAAAGGATCTTCCTGAAAACACAAGCTAAGTAGATGGCTCCATGGGATAAAGGTAGAGATGAAAGACATATCTTTGAAACCACCAATTTGGCTACGATTGCAAAGGAAAGCATCCGTTTGCATAATTTTATATACTTTTCTGTTTCGATTAATGTAAGGTAGAACTGTGAATTTTCTCTTGGATTTTTTTTCTATATTGCCTTCCCACAGCTGTTATTTCCCTCTTGGCGACACCCATTTTCACTGCAAGAGAAACACATATTTACTATTTTCCTCCCATTCCGTTGGTAGAATATTTGCTTGGAAAGGGCACACAAGATATAGAATTTATTTTTATCTACTTGTTTGTTTGCATGTTTATTGAGACAGTCTCACTGTTTACCTATATAGTTCGGTTCCCACTGCAGTGATAAACACCATGACCCAAAGAAACTTGGGGCAGACAAAGGTTTATTTCATTTTACAGCTTGTAGCCCATCATTCAGGGAAGACAGGGCAGCAATTTGAGGCAGGAAATGAAGAGAAAGCCATAGAGGAATGCTGCTTACTAACTTTCTCCACTGATTTGCACAGCCTGTTTTCTTATGCAACCTAGAGTCACCTGCCTGGGGGGGGCATGGCCTACAGTGAGCTGTGCCCTCCTACACTCAAGAAAAAGCCCCCACAAACTTACTTAAAGGAGATCTTATGGAGGCATTTTCTCCATGAAGACTCTTGATTCCCAGATGTGTCTACGTTTGAGTCAAGTTAACATAAACGACTCTGCACAGTGCCCTGGTTGGTTTAGTGCCCACTGCATCCACCAAGTCAGACTCAAGGTTATGTCAGTCCTGCCTCAGTTTCTAGAATGCTTGAATTATAACCATGTGCTACCGTGATTTCCAGATAGGACACAGAATTTTAAAAGATCAATTTATATTGTACACATTTATAAATTTTTCAAAGAATAAATAAAGATATTAAATAAAAAATAAAGAAATGGCTCTTTAACATGTGGACTTCTTTCACATATATGTTGCAAAGGGGACTCTTTGGCAGAGATCATTTTCATATCTGTAGAAAGGGCTGGACATGAATTGCCCTATCTGGCTCATACACAGGCCTGACTGTAACACTGAATTACTAAATTAAAGTTACTAGAACTGGAGGTGGTAACTAGATAATGGCCTTCTCATGACAGTGAAATGCATGGGTCTATGTATTTATGCACAGAGTAAATGGCCTTTTTAAGTCATGAGAATCCAATTCCATTGCCATTATGTCCATTGTGCCAAATGACTTGTAAAATAAAACAAATGAGATCTCCAGCACCTAGCAAACTAAGACAACTCCCTATTCATCATCCCCTGCAAAACTGCACTCTGATGCTCTCTAAACAAGGGGAGAGAGGGGGTTAGTTGTGACCTTCCACCCATCAGAACAAAGTGTTATTCTTGGTTCCACTTCACTGCTTTCTGGCTAGCACAGCACTTTTCGTATTGTCTTATTTCCCTCTGTTCATAAATCAAAGTCAGACTCGAAAGAGTGATAGGACGTGCTGTACCACTGCTGATTTACAGAGCCCACCTCCTTGGCGGCCATGGAAGTTATTGTTACCTGAAGAAGAGGCAAATGTTGAGCTAGATGAAATGTTAATTCTATGAGCCCACTAAATAAATAGAAACAAGGGGTCTTGGGCAAAGTTTGATATATGCACTAGCAATGCATCCCTTTGTAACTTTGTAATCCATATTTACTCAATAACAGAAATGTAGAAACGAAAAAAGAAAGGGGAAGAGCAATGAGTAAAGCATATATAAAACGTTGCTGAATTCCAATGACAGCTGTGGACTTGCTTTCAATGATTTGAAATCATTTGGCCACCTTTATTTCATTGTTTGAATCTAAGAAAATCTTTTGACAGGGTCATGGGACACAAACTGCATATATTATTTTCATATGAAAAATGAAAAGAAAGCCACCAATACAGGGTTGAAGACACAGTTTCATTGGTAGAATACTTCCCTAGCACTCATGAAAGGCTGGGGTCCTGCCACAGCACCACATAAATGTGACACAACAGTGCTTGCCTGTAATCCAAGCACTTAGGAAGTACTGGGGTCACAAGTTCAAAGTTATCCTTTGCTACATAGCATTTTCCAGGCCAGCCTGAGACAAATGAGACACTGTATCAAAAGTAAAATAAATAAGATCACTATTGAAATATATAGAACAAATAAGCTTGGAAAGTTTCTGAGGTTCTCTGCCCCCACTGCTGGACGATAGAGCCAACAGTCTTTGTTTGGGAGTGTGGTAACTAATCTTGGTTACCAATTTGACATACCTTTATGGCTTGCTTGCAGTTTTAGAGGTTCATCAAGGCAGGAAGTAGGTAGGAATGGTGCTGAAATAGTAGCTGAGATCTTTATATCATGATCTATAGGTAGCAGGCAGAGAAGGGAGAGAGAGAGAGAGAGAGAGAGAGAGAGAGAGAGAGGGAGAGAGAGAGAGAGTAGAGAGGATAGAGAGACTGAGCCTGTTATGGGTTTTTGAAACTTCAAAGCCCACACCTAGTGACAGGATTAGGACTCCAAAAAGGAACATCTCCTAGTCCTTCTCAAGCAATCCATTAACTGGTGACTAAGCGTTCAAATACACAAGCCTATGGGACCACTCTCACTCAAACAATGATACCTGCGAAAAAGGAAGCTTAGCTGAAAAATTATCTCTTTTATATTGGTTTGTGGGCATGTACTTGGGGCATTCTCTGATTGCCAATTGATGTAGAAAGGGCCAGTCTATTATGGGCAGTATCAAACCTGGAAGTATGGGCCTGGGTTGTAAAAATAAGGAAGCTAAAGATGAACCTAGGGAAAAGCCAGTCAGCACCCTTCCTCCACGATCTGCTTTAGTTTCTGTCTCCGTGTTCTTGCCTTGAGTTCCTGCTCTGAATTCCCACAATGGCAAACTGTTACCTGGGAGTATGAGAGAAAATGAATATGCTCTAGACTGGAGAGATATCTTGGTAGTTAAAAAGCATTTGCTGCTCTTTCAGAGAACACAGGTTCAATTTCTGAATCTACATGACAGCTTACAACTACTGGTATCTCTGGTTTCAGGAGATCTAATGCCCTTTTCTGACTTCTGCGCCAAAACATTCCCTGAGTAAATGCAACACAAACATCTACTCACTCCAGATAGAAAATCCACAACAGAACAAAGTGTGGTTACTACCAAAGTCCAACTTGTTGAACCAATAAAGTTTATTGGGTCACTTACAGGAATATGGGTGAGAGGTTCCTTACCAGAGCAGAAATGACAGACATCTACATCACGAAAGTCCAACCCAGAATGGGTGACTACTCATGAAAGCTGGATGCCTGGAACACACTCCTGAGCCAATAGGGAGCTCAAAGTTAGGAGAGTGTCCTTTCCAGGTATCTCAGTTGGTCTAAGCCTCTTCACGACAGCTTGGCTGCTTCTCCTTCTTTCAGGCAATTGGTCTGGTCTCAGAGTCTTGTTTGCAGCTTTTCTCCTCTGAGGATTTACACAGTTCAGCTTGTCTGATATCAGTTCTATTCCTATGATGTACTCTGATAGGGAGGGAGCCTGGTGAATCTGGTTAGTTTCAGGGACTTTCTGAAGCTATTTTGATTTGGTTACCTTTCTGCTTAAGGAACTTTCCTGCAGGATGGAATGTTTCAATCTCTGAGGATACTGTTAAAGAACATGTGGGCACAGAAACCTATGTGGCACGAATAGATACATGTAAACAAAAATATGCACTCACACAGAATAAAAACAAAAAAATTTTAAAAGAAGGAATAAAACCCCTTTTCCCCTAAGGTTCTTTGGATTCGGGTGTTTATCATAATAACAGAAAGGAAATTATGACAGGGCAGGTTGACTCACTCTTCCAAAGTAGCCATAACTGATACTTTTGATGAGTTTTCTCATTCCCAGATCCTGTCACTTGGATGGACTGATGTTTGCAACGAAGGGTAGGCAAGTCAAAGTACAGGAATTTTGGAGTTAGATAAACCTGACTATGAATCAGTATGCAAATGTCCTTAACTTACCAGGTGCCACACTTAAAAGCTTTCGTGCCTTACGTCAGTGAGAAAGCCCACCCATAATAAAACTTCTGCTTTCATTTTAGAACACCATTCATGAACTTACATGAGCAAAGGGGCTCTGGCCAGCTCAAAGGTGGTGAATATGGTTCTGGCAAGCTTTACCCTTAACCTCAGTTCCCTCTGCCTTGGTAAAAGCCATTAGATTACATTCTTAAGGTTAGCCACCAAGTTCTAGTCCCTTATTTGTCTACATCCTTCTCCTGAGGCTAACTACCAAGGTTCAGTTATAAAAGCGTTGAAGTTCAGCAATCAAAACCCCCTTTAAACCCCTTTGTCTTACCCAGTTAGCATGCTCATTTATAATTAAGCACCTCTTCCTAATGAGGTTTCCTATTTTACCTTTATAAACCACCATTTGCCTATGGGCCACATCTGTCTCATCTTTATCAAGAGGCAGTCCTTTTTCCTTCTGGGACAAATATTCTTTCCCCAACTCCCTTGTTCCCTTCTCCTTTCCCCCCATCCTCTATCTGCTGTCTTTGTCTCTTCTTCCCTACCTTCTGTCCCTTTTGGGTAAATATATCTCCTTTGTGCTGAGACTCGGTCTTGAGGTTCCCAATTCGATACTTTTCCTTTCAATGAGATTGTAGTATTTTGAGTTCATGATGGAGCTGTGACCCCACTGAGAGTAGAACAGCATCAGATATGCTGTGTTTGGGTGAAATTGCCTGAAACTGTCAATTCTTTGATTTCTTGTTATAGTAGTACTTTTTATTTGTTCATTGTAATTCTAATTTATGGAGTTACCAACTTTATGTCAGGAAAGTATCTTAATTCTTTCTGTGTATATCGTCCATCGATAGGTTCACACCAAGAATCAGCTGCCATTTATATTTCTGACAGGTCAATGATCTTGGCTAAAAATAGCAAAATCCACAAGCCTTATCTTGTTCTCTGCTGTAGGGCCACCATCATGGGGTGGCTACTTTTCAATCCATTGGAATGATCAAGACTATGGTGTTTATCCATACCACTAAGCTCTAACCATTGAAAGTATGCTGTATCTTTTTTCCAAGTGTAATCTTATGATTTTTACTATCCTTTTGGTGCAATACAAGAACTATGTGTTGAAATTTGTTTTCAGGTTTGCTGTTTCATTTAGTGCCTTTGGCTTAAGCAATAAGCTCTAGAGTCTTGATCTCTTCCGGGGCTCTGACCACTGCTTCATGAAGTCTTGATTCTCTGAATTCCATGGGACTAAGCATCAGACTTTTCAGTATAAGCCAAAAAATTGAGGTCCCAGATCTTATTCAGGCCAGAATTTACTTCCTCACATTCTCCTGCTTTCACTTCATTATTCTACTATGACTGTGTGATGATTATTCTTCATTGTCAGTATAATCCAGTTTATTCTAACCACCTATGGGACACCTCTGCTTTTGTTGACGAAGACTTTCCCAGAATGTTTTAACTGAGGAGTGACTATATATGCAGAATTCAGATAGCAACATTCAGAGTTTGGGGGCCTGAAACAAATAGGAGAAAGAAAGCAGAACTGGAACTCATCCTTTTCTGAGTGGTGACCGTGTATGCAATGTGACCAGCTACCTCACATGCTTACCACCACAGTTTGTGCCCTTCAGCATGCTGACCTCACCATGATGGACAGCATCTCCACTTAAACAGGGAAGCAGCCTGAATCACTCCTTCTTTAAGGTGACTTGTCAAATATTTTGACACAACCACAAGAGAATTTGATATTCCCTAATTGAAATAAAATGAAGATGATTTACCTCCCTGATTGTTATAAGATATAAGCTATAAATATGTGCGCACATATGTAAATGCATTTACATATACTTATTTGGAGAATCCCTATTCCTATCTTCTGTTCCACACTTCCAAAAACCTAAGGACTTGCTGAAGTCTTACTAGTCTTCCATGTTGTGTTAATGCTCAGTCTCTCAGCATATGGTGCCCTACAAAATACCCTGAGGCTCATGAATACATCATATTCCTTTCAATCAACAAATCATCTTGGTTGCAAATGCAGTACAGATGTGATATCATATGTGGAAGCCAGTAGAAACGTCAAACCCAAACCACCTTAAACATAAATGCTTTCTCCTTCAATTTTAAACCACATTCAGCTTAATACATGGAGGCACTTTCCTATGAAAAGTACTTAACACACACACACACACACACAGAGAGAGAAGGGGGAAAGTGAGAGACTTTGCCTTTTCAACTCCACTCTCTTTCTTTGACTTACTGATTACACGGTATTCAAAAGACATATTCTGCTTTAAAAGTGTTATCATCAAATGAAACATGAAAGTAGAAGAAAATGGAGTCTTTTGCTCTTGTGAAGGTCAAAGTATTCGTTGAAACAGTACACCTAAGTGTTTTCAGAACTACAGATCTCAGGGTCAGGGCGGACTTTTTTCTCAGTACCAAATATTTCACTTAAAAAGTGAAGACAGCCTGATAACCCAGCGTTTTCATTGAGTTTATTTATTTTCATTGAGTAAGTAGTAAAGAATAATGTCCTGAGTTTTTTACTGGGTGTGGGGAGGCAGCCAGTGTGGTACACAGTCCTGTAATATACACATGCATTTTGCAAATTGAGCCATATTGATGCTTAACCCCCCACCAGTGCAACCCTATGTATGTGTGCTAAAGTATATGGGTGAGTTATCCATGACAGACTACAGCCCCAGCCTGTGGAACCTCCCCTAACCCATAGGAACACATGTCTTGAATGTCTGAAATAAAGATTTAGGGGTGTTAATAATCGAAGTAGGAGAAATACAGAATATTCCAGGTGGTCTGTTTTTAGTGTTTTGAATAACAAATGGTCTGAAATGTATTCCTATGATAACAGACTTCAGTGGGAGAAGAAAAAACACATATCCAGCCAAAGCCAGAGCCCAAGAGTGGCTGAGTGAGGATGTCTGCAGCTGACAACAGAAAGGCAGACCTAACTTTCCATGAGTGAGAACTCCCATATGTCTAGTTAGTCCTGACACANTATCAAGTGTAGCTGCAGCCCCCATTAGAAACTGCTGTGCAAAAATAGGTGTCATGCAGACCTTATCTGGGGGTTCCCCTTATGTAGCAATTTCCTGCACCTGCAGAGCAAACATTTTAATTTCATCAGGCATGTTTTCCTGCTGCCTCCAGATCCTCTGCACCTAGGGCCTCAGGTACAGATTTTCAGCCATCATGGGTGACATGACAAAGGACAGTGACTTACCCTATCTACTTGACAAGCCTTGATCAAAGCTCCACAAATCACCTGGAGATCACAGCAGCACATAGAACATGTGGCTCATGGTTGGAATGTGACATGACAGGAAAACATGAGCAGTGAACAGTGCTCTGAGTCTCAAGAATTCTACCTTTATCATCATCATCTTGCTGCAGGAGGCACTGCTGATGGACTGACTTTTGAACTGAGTGAGTGTTTGTATGCATTGCTTTCCTCATTACTGTGAGAAAGAACATGACAAAAGCCACCTAAGGAAGGGATGTGTTGATTCATGGTTTGAGAGGACACTGTAGTCCTTCATGGTGGATAAGCCCCAGTCTCAGGAGCACAGGATGGCTGGTCACAGTGTATATGATGTCAGGAAACAGAGGAATATGAATACTGTCATTCAACTGGCCTCCTCCTTTTTAAAAAAAAATCATTAATCTAAAACTCCATCCTGTGGAATGGTGTTCAGAGTTTGTTTTCCTAGCTTATTTCAGGTTGTTAAACTGATAGTGAAGATTAACCATCATAGTCAGCTTATTGCAGGCTTCCAAATGGAGATGTGTGCCAGCAAGGCAAGATGCCTCATTGGGTAAAGTTGTTTCCTGCCAAAATAGATACCCTAAGGTCCATTCCCAGAACCCACATGGAAGGAATAAACCTAAACCAATTCCCATGTTCCCCCTGAAGCTCAAATCTACATAGTGGCACACACACACACACACACACACACACACACACACCAAACAATAAATGTAAATATAAAAAATTAATGAGTAGAGAAATGATGGTGTTAGGTCAGATTGATTTTCAGTTTGTGTGTGTCTATGTGTGTGTGTGTGTATGTGTGAAACTGTCATTTGAGTTTGGATTTTGGAAGGCAACTGGTGTGCCATCATGTTTTATATCAAGGGGGGAACTTTCCTACAAATTATAGCATAATTAAACATCTATATTTTAATAAGTGTGATATAACTATAGCCTACAGACTTACTGCTGAATGGTGAGCTCCAAGATTTGCTGGTTCTCTGCTTCTGATGTGGGAATTGCTATTTATGAGAGTACTCATTTTTTATGATAGTTACATAATCAAGTGTTTCCTCAACTAAAAAACTATTAAAGTATTATAAGTTCTCATAAAAATATGATAGATCACACAGTAATTAAATTTGGAGTCAGTGCTTTATCTGTGGGAGCTCTCTAAGTAATTTTGGGAGGAATTATCATAGGATCATGTTGTAGGAGGCAGAGTACACTGTTGGTAGACATGCATACATGTTTGAAATGAGGAAAATGTAAGAAATGAGAACCTCACACCTGTGCTGTAAGTGGAAAAAAGATACAAATAAGCCCTTATAATCAAGGTGACATCTATCTAATGAAGTTTCATACACAAAGAACAGAATCTTCTAACTACCTGCACAGAATACATTCCCACAATCTACTATTTCCTCATGATATCTATGTTATTTGAAAGTAAAACTCAGCGGGAAACCATACTAAAGCAAAGAAGACCCGATCTCAATATGCTGCTTAATGCTTTCCTTTTTTATTGAAAATAGATATTCTTTTTACATAGAATGTATGTATTCGGATTATGCTTTTCCTTCATTCAACTCCTCCCATTTCCTTCTCATCCTTCCTTACATCTGGATTCATCTGTTTCTCCTTAGAAAGGATGAGAAACACATACAGTAATAGAGACACACACATTCACACATATAGAAATCCATGAAAACACAAAACCAAAAGTCATCATATATGCAAATGGCCTGTAAGGTTGAAAAAATATGTACTCTGCCACAACATTATGAGATAAAGATTCTCCAAAGATGCAATTGAGTTTGTTTTGTATGGTCATCTACTGTTGGTCATGATATTCTTAAGAATTATTTTGGTCATCAAAAGAACAAATAATCCAATAAAAAATGGAGTACAGACCTAAACAGAGAACTCCCAACAGAGGAATCTAAAATGTCTGAAAGACACTTAAGGAAATGTTCAACATCCTTAGTCATCAGAGAAAAGCAAATCAAAACAATTCTTAAACCTGTAAAAATGGGCAAGATCAAAAACACTGATTACAACTTATGCTGGAGAGGTTGTTGGGTAAAGGGAACACTACTGCATTGCTTGTGGTAATGCAAGCTGATATAGTCCCTTTGGATGTCAGTGTGGCAATCTCTCAGAAAATTAGGAAACAACCTTCCTCGAGACCCAGTAATACCACTTTTGGATATATATCCAAAGGATGCTCAATCATGCCA
>LOEQ01002134.1:150382-163994 GCA_001685075.1 Bramus lutescens | reverse complement strand
TCTTCTTCTTCTTCTTCTTCTTCTTCTTCTTCTTCTTCTTCTTCTTCTTCTGTGGTATTGGTAGGGGAGATCTTTAATACGGCTTCTATTTTATATTTTATTAGGGGTTATAGATTTATTTTAATTGCTTATCTGATCTTGATTTAACTTTGGTAGGTTGTGTCTAGAAAGATATGATGCTTAAGTGTAACAAGAAGGTCATTTGGAAAAACACTTTACTCATAGTCCTTACTTTTTAAGGGACAGAAATTATCAATCACAGAATGACTGTAAAGCAGAGTATAAAAGGGGTTAATTTATTCATTAATTCAGTTAACTATTGAGTGGGCAGTCCTGGATGAAGTATATTTGGAGATGTGGGAAATAAATGGAGACAGTAAGGATCAGGGGTGTTTCAGATTACATTACTCTATACTCTGGCCTGAAAACAGATTCTCCAATTTTCCTTTTTTTTTTCATTCTGTCTCTAAGTACAAATGTATTCATCTCTTCTCTGTTCTTCATATCTGTCAAGGTTAGGGATCAAGAAACATCACTTTATTTTCCTGAGGCCACCTCTCACATGCTCAAATAGACCTTCAGCCCTGGAACAGGCCTTTCTTATGTGATTACTTTGGCCTTTGACATGCAATGGCTTCCCTTGTACATGATGTAAGTAAATGTTGCTGATCATTAGGTACAAATGCCATAAGGTCACAGATTCTAATTATGTGTAAAGGGTTTCTGGGTTGTATTCTCAATCCTTGTTCTTGCAGATTCACATCTTACTTCTTTGCCTTTATTCCTTTGATTCAAAGTTAAATTTAAATATGTGCCCTCCTAATTCAGAATTGTGAATATTCAACTCTGATAAATATTGGGTCATATCCTTTCAAAATTTTTCAGTTCCCCCCATAAAATTCAAATCAAAACAAACAGCTTAGATCCTTCACAACATGGCTACCTTAGTTACATCTTGGTAACCATTGATCATATATTCAATTTCTTTAAAATAGTGTGTGTGGAAGGGTGTGGGAGTTCTTCAGATATGAGCAATTCTTTAAAATATTTAAGTATATTTATCTATGTAGGTGTATGTGTTCATGTCAGTGCAAGAGCCCTCAAAAGCTAGAAGATGAGATTACATTCCCTAGGGGCCAGCATTATAGGTAGTTGTGAGCTTCACAACATGGGTACTTGGATCCTACCTTGGGTTCTCTGTAAGAAAAGTTCATGTTCTTATCTGCTGAACTGCCTCTCTAGCCTCCTCTCAACCATGGTCTATCATTAGCCTGGAACCAATCATGATAGGCTAGATGGTAGACCAGCTCCAGAGATCTGTCTGCTTCTACCTTCTCAATACTGCAGTGGCAAGAACATGAACCACATCAGACTTTATATTTTAATGTGGCTGATGGGGAGGCAACATATTTATCATCTGAGCTATCACCCAGTTCTTAGTCTTTGAAAATTTTTTTAATTGTCAGACTATGTTATGTGATTGTGTTATTAAAATCCCAGTAAACACCCATTTCTTTAGCTCAGAGAAAGTAAATTTTTCCTAATTCTAATTTTACTTGCTATGAAAACCTCTTTGCCATCACCTCTTTGCCTTACATATCCAGCAGAACCTCTTCCTTGACTTTAGACTTATAACAAGAATATGAAAAGCTGTCTTTAATGACCTCCTGCTTTCAGGATTATTTTCCCACTTGGGAAAGATCACACTATTTAACCAACTGTAAGTAGAAAAAAATACATCACGGGAAATGATACAATTTAAACTTAAAACAAATTTTTCTTTCTAACTGTGAGTAGCTAAAAATACAGGTTATTTGGATATGTGTCTCAAAGACACAGGGAACTTATTTAATGATCAAAGTATGCCAAAGTTTAGGAGCCTGCTGAAATAGTAAGTTGTCTCAAGGGAAGGAATACTCCAACAAAAGTTGGTTGCTGCGATGTCTAGAATCATCGAAGTCCTAGATTCTAGGTGATGAGGAGAAATAAATGGTTTTCATGGTATTTGTAAAAAAAATAACATTTAAATATATTTTACTATAGGATATTGCTGAAATTGTTTGTTATTGCTGTTTATCTCTTACTGTGCATAATTCATAAATTATAACATCATAAATATACATATATTGGAAGAAACATACTATGCATAATGTATATTAGTGATCATGGTTTTAGCAGTCCACCAGGAGTCTTAAAACATGCTACTCATATACAGGAAGATTCACTCTTTGAATTTGTCAACTCTGTTTTATAAGAAAAGCCTTATTTATTGATTGGTTTTTGTCTGTTTCAGGTGAACCAGGTGCTATAAAGTTTTTTACTCTTCTGCTTATACCTTAAAAGGATAGGGGTTATAGCATTAAGCAGTTTTTTGTTACATGATCTCTCCCAAAATTAGATTAATGTAAGTGTTCTGAATATATTTAAGGAAGTCTAGGACAAGTTCCAACATTAACCAGGTTAGAAGTAATTAATGCCTCTTTGACTTACCATGTTTTCAATTTATAGTGAGTATATCAAACTATTATTCCATCATAAGTAAAAACATGTATTTCCATTGTTACAAAATACACTAGTTTTCATTTGATCTTTTCATTTTTGAGGCATGGTCTAACCATTTTGCCAAAATTAAATGATAACTCCTGATCCTCTGTCCTCAACTTCCTGAGTGTTGGGACAATAGGCATGAGACATTATTCTCAACTATTTTCTGTTTTGTTTTATTTTGCTTTGATTTTATAATGCTGGAAAGGAAATCTAAGTCTTTATGAATCAGTATTAGAGATTTTGAAAAATTCTATTAAGATAACAGAAGTTTGGCACATGCAAATTTAATATTAGGTATTATGATCCATGAAATATAGCAGGACACAAAATATATTGAAGTTTTTTTGTGTGTGTACACATACATATTTAAAATATAATACAGAAAATTGGCATACAGGGGGTAGAATATGTCATAATCATTACCAATAAGATGTTAACTATGTTCAGAGCTAAACAAGCAGCAAACATAATAGAAATTGCTTATGAAGACTGGAAGCAAGGGTAGATTTCCCTGGTCTGGGTAAATCATAGGGTATTTGAGAAGGTGTTTCTAACTGAGTGTGGTAGCACATGCTTGTACTCTCTACAGATGGATAGTAGAGCAGGAAGGCTTAAGAGTTCCTGGCCAGTCTTGGCTACATAGTGAGTTAGAGTCTGTTGTGATTTGAATGTATCCCAAAGGCTCATGTGTTTGAACATACTAATTATATATCACATACTTGTTCCACTTCTAATTTCTATTACAAGTACTAATAAGCTTGATATTACCCCTGAATATGTCAGTAAATTTCCAAATAACATTTGACTTGAACAGGTAAATCCCAACATCATCATAGAAAGAAGCACAGTAATTGTAAGAATACATGCCCTTTCCCCTACCTCTACCATACTTTACATATACTGATTGAGACAAGACATACCACAGTGTTCAAATTTCTCATGCTAGAGAAAAAAGATCATCATCAACAACAACAAACAAAAACCCACAAAAAACAGAAACAACAACAACAAACATTAGTTCACAAAGGCAGAGGGGTCATGGGGAGGTGATTGCTACAGATTTCCAATTGGAAAATATATTTTTGTTGATATCTCAAAGCTTGGAATGAAGGGTCTAGAAAAAATGGTTCAATGGTTAGGATTACCTATTGCTCTTGTATAAGACCTGAGTTCTTTTCCAATCATCCACATTGGGTTTCTCACAGAACTGCCTGTAACTCCAGCTCCAAATGATCTGGTACCATCTTCTGGCCTCCACAGACACCTGAACTCGCATGCACATGTCCCTACACTGATATACACATATGATTTAAAATAAAATAAATTCTTAAAAATACTTGAATTGAGTAATGCAGTTTCTATTATTTGTGTATTTATAATTTTAAAAATATCTTTGTAAGCTCATCAGAGGAATTACTATTGTTTACATTGTCTTTAAGAACACTTGATATACTAGAAATTGAAATCATATTTATTAGCATGGCTTTCTGTCATCCACACAATACTGTTTCACAGTCCAGTGGGAAATTTCAAATGCATAATGAATTTCTTTTGCTGTGTGAAAATGCTGAAATACTTGGCAGAAAATGGATGTATATGTAAATATTCATGCATATCTATATAAGGTTTAATCTTATATAGTGGTGCAAAGGATGTAGTGACTTTGATTCTATGTCACCTTCGCCTTAGAGTCTTATGGTGGGGTTGGATCTCAACATTATGTCAGGAAGTACTTTCAATGGAGCCTAACTGCCTTAGCGTAAAACCAGAAAGAAACGGCCTGTGACTCCCTTGGCTTTAGGATAAAATCAGTACAAAAATGATGGTTCTTTTTTGGGTATCATTTTCTTAATTTTCTTCTATAGTTCTTATGTATCACTCTTCTTGATTTGAGAAAATCAAATTAACTAGAGAAAAGCAAGGTATTTGTTGCAGTTAAAAAGTCACTGTATTTAGTCATTTTACATGGTGATGTTTAACCAAAGGATATTTCACAAAATATGTATTTACAAATTGTGCAATTCTTCCCCCAAACACTTTTATTCTCTTTCCTCTCCCACCTTCTATTAGTTACCTTTGTCCTGACGATAGTTTTTTCTACATTCATGTCACATATGTACATGATTTAGAGGTCTCTAAAAACACCATGACTTACAAATGAATTGAAACTTATTTGTCTTTCTCACATGGGCTCAATTCATGTAATTGATTATTCCAATAATACTAATTTTCCTATAAATAATACAACTTCATTCATTTTTAAGGCTAAAAAACTTCATTCAGTCAGAAGCCACGTTTTCTTTACTCATTCCTCTGTTATTAGACACCTAGTCTGATTCCATAAATAGTCTATCATGAGTAGTTTTGGAACAAACAGATGTGCAAGTGTCTCTGTGCTATGTTGTCTTGGAGTCATTTGGGTACACAACCAGAAGTGAGACAGCTGGGTAGTAATGCAGATTTATTTTTGGAAACTAAGAATAGTTTCTCTTATAATGTAATATACCAATAGGTACTAACAATATCCCCTTGAACATTTCCTAGCATGCATTTCTAGTTCCTCAGAACAGGTGTCAATTATCACATTGAGCCTACAAATCATCTGCTGAGCAACTTTTTTGTTTATTTTTATAAGCACTTGATTTTTCTTTTATTAGGATTGTTATTATTTAATTGAAATTTTACATACCAACCCCAGTTCCCACTCCTTCCCATCCTCCTGCTTCCTCCACTTTCCGTCCCACTCTACCCCCATCTACTCCTCAGAGGCCCTCTTCTCTAAGCTGAGCAAGGTATCCCTTCAAAGACAATGAGCTCCAAAATGCCAGTTAAAGAAGAAGGAATAAATCCTGGCCACACTGCCAGTATCCCCACAGACTGTCCCAGCCATACAACTGTCACCCACATTTAGAGGGCCTAGTTTGGTCCAAGGCTGGTTGCCCTGAGGTGAGTACCAAGTCAGAGAGCTTCCATTACCTCAGGTAAGCTGTTTCAGTGGGTGTCCCCTTCATGGTCCTGACCGCTTTGCTCATGTTCTCACTCCTCCCTCTCTTCTACTGGACTTTGGGGGCTCAGTCCAGTGCTGAGCTGTGGATCTCTGCATCTGCTTCCATGGGTTGCTGGATAAAGGTTCTATGATGACAGTTAAGGTAGTCATCCATCTGATCACAGGGGAAGGCCAGTTCAGGCAACCTCTTCTCTATTGCTAAGCATTTTAGCCAGAATCATCCTTGTGGATTTCTAGGAATTTCCCTAGTGCCAGATTTCATGCTAGCCCCATAATGGCTCCCTCCCTCAAAATATCTTTTTCCATTCTCTCCATCTCTGACATCCTTTCGCTATCCCCACTATCCCTTTCCCTCATGTTCTCTTCTCTTTCCTCTTTTCCCCTCCTTCTCCTCTTCCATCCTCCATTCTCTCCCATCCCCCACTCCCACTTAATGTCAGAAGATCTTGACTATTTCCCCTTCCCATGTTCTTAGGGTTCTCCTTGTTACCTAGCTTCTCTGGAGTCACAGACTGTAGGCTGGTTATACTTTGCTTTATGTATAATATCCACTTATGAATGAGTACATATTGTGTTTGTCTTTCTGTGTCTAGGTTACCTCACTCAAAATCTTTTTTTTTCTAGTTCCATCCACTTGCATGCAAATTTCAAGACGTCATTATTTTTTACTGCTGAGAAGTACTCCATTGTGTAAATGTGCCCCCCTTTTTTTCCATTCTTCTGTTGAGGTGCATACAGGTTGTTTCCAGGTTTTGGATATTACGAAAATGCTGCTATGAACTTATTTGAGCAAATATTCTTGTAGTTTGATTGAGCATCCTTTGGGTATGTATATGTCCAAGAGTGGTATTGCTGAATCTTGAGTTAGGTTGATTCCTAATTTTCTGAGAAAAAAACCATACTGATTTCCAAAGTGGTTGAATAAGTTTGCTCTCTCACCAGGAATGGAGGATTGTTCAGGTGACACTGCATTCTCTCCAGCTTAAGCTATCATTGGCATTTATGAATTTAGCCACTCTGACAGGTATAAGATGGTACTGAGAGTTGTTTTCATTTACATGTCCCTGCTGGTTAAGGATGTTGAGCAGTTCCTTAAGTGTTTTTTTTTTTGTTTGTTTATTTGTTTTTGGTCATTTGAGATTCTTCTGTTGAGAATTTGAGAATTCTCTGTTTAGATCTGTACCCCATTTCCTAATTGGATTATTTGATATTTTGATATCTAATTTCTTAGTTCTTTATATATTCTGGAGATCAGTTCTCTGTCTGATGAGGGGTAAGTGAAGATATTTTCCCATTCAGTAGATTGTAGTTTTGTCTTATTGGTTGTGTTCTTTGCCTTATAGAAACTTCTCAGTTTCAGAAGGTTCCATTTATTTATTGTTGCTCTCAGTGTTTGTGCTACTGGTGTTATATTTAGGAAATTTTATCCTGTTCTCATGCATTCAAGGAGACTTCCCACTTTCTCCCCTATGAGGTTCAGTGTGACTGGATTTATGTTGAGGTCTTTGATCCATTTGGACTTGAGTTTTGTACATGTAGGCCGAAACTGCACACTTCCCACGGCTCAGACCCAAATACTCACACAAAACTATAATAATTACAACTAGCCGGTAGTTTGGGCATCTTTCTAGTTAGTTCTTAATCTTAAATTAACCCATTTCTATTATCCCGTGTATTGTCACGAGGCTGTGGTTTACGAGGCTGTGGTTTCCTGGGTAATGTTCTGGTGACTGTCACCTTCAGTAGTTACATGGCATCTCTCTGACTCTGCCTATTCTATTCTCTATATCTCTTTGAGCCTGCCTATATTCTGCTCTGCCATTGGCCAAAGCATCTTCTTTATTGACCAATGATATTAAAACATAGTCACAACATAAAAAGGGAAATTTCATATCAGGGACAGATATGTATTTATTTGCATTCTTCTCCATGTTAACATCTAGCTATGCCAGCACCATTTGCTGAAGATGCTTTCTTTTCCACTTGTATAATCTTAGCTTCTTTCTCAAAAATCAGACGGTCATAGGTGTGTGCAATAAATCAGGGTCTTCAACTTCAATATATTGGTCTACCTGTCTATTTTTGTGTCAATACCAAGCTATGTTTTGGCTATACTGTTTTTTTGTTCTTTTCCATAGAAGGTGATTATTGTTCTTTCAAGGTCTGTAAAGAATTGTGTTGAAATTTTGATGGTGATTGCATTGAATTTTGAGATTGCTTTTGATGAGATTGACATTTGTATTATGTTGATCCTACCTATCCAAGAGTATGGGAGACCTTTCCATTTTCTCTTCTTTAATTTCTATCTTCAAAGACTGAAAGTTCTTGTTAAATAGATCTTTCACTTCTTTCTTTATTATTACCACAATATATTTTATTTTATTTGGGGCTATTGTAAATGCTGATGTTTCTCTCATTTCTTTCTTATCCCCTTTATCATTTGTATATAAGGGAGCTACTGGGTTTTTTTTAGTTGGTCTTATATTCTACCACATTGCTGAAAGTGTTTACCAGTTGTAGGAGCTCCCTCATAGAATTTTTGGCTTCGCCTGTGTATCCTATCCTATCATCTGCAAATAGCAAAATTTGACTTCTTCCTTTCCAACTTATATCCCTTTGATCTCATTTCTTCTTATTGCTCTAGCTAGAGCTTTGAGTAATGATCTTTCTGGAATAGATCTTTATTAGTATTTAATAGGTGAAAACCACAGACATAAATAGTAAAAGTAGAATAACACTGCCCTATAGTTGTGGATGGCTAAGACATCAGTCTTTTATGAAAAAACATAAAAACATAGTTTTAATGAATGATAAGACTCATAAGAAAAAAGATAATGACTATCTCATTATTATCCTCTGCATATATAAACCTCAGCGGCACCTTTACTAACTCAGCTATTTTGACAGTGTAGGCAATGCTAGACCATTCATGCTTAGAATATTACAAAATGCTATTATGGGGATAGGGAGAAACCTGGTGCCAGGGAAACTGCCATGAATCCACAAGGATGACCCCGGTTAAGACACCTCACAATAGTGGAGAAGGTACCGGGACTGGCCTTTCCCTGTAATCAGACTGGTGACAACTCTAACTGTCCTCATTGAACCTTTACCCAGTAATAGATGGCAGCAGGTACAGAGGTCTACAGCCAAGCATTGGGCCTAGCTCCAGGCATCCAATCAAAAAGAGACAGAATGAATTTTATAAGCAAGGTGTCTAAAAACATGACAGGAAACCCACAGAGACAGTTGACCTGGGCTTGTGCAAACTCAGGGACTCTAGACCAACAGCTAGGGAGTTGGCATGGGACTGACATAGACCCTCTACATGTGGGAGACAGTTGTGTAGCTTGGTCTGTGTGACCCCTTAGCAGTGGGACCAGGATCTATTCCTGGCACATGAGCTGGCTTTTTGGATTTCCTTTTGTGGACACTTCTCTTGGCCTTGATGCAGGGGAGAGGAGCTTGGCTCTGCCTCAACTTGACATGTCATGCTTTGTTGACTCCCCATGGAAGGCCTTACTCTTTCTTAGCAGTGGATGGGAGTTCAGGTAGAAAGGGAGAGGAGAGAGGATAAACTGCGGTTGGTATGTAAAATAAATTTAAAAGTTTAATAAAAAAGATTACAAGATGAAATTTAACCAAACTTTTTGAGAAAGAATATTGATGTGAGATTAACATTTACAGACAACATCCTCTTTCAATGGGTATACTCAATGTCTTGTACATTCAGAAATGATATATGTTTGTTTTAAGCATAAAACATAGACATTGGGGAAGAACCAATCTCTCTTTTAGTGATTGTGAACATTCCCTTCCCCACTTAGCTTTGGGTAGTTGTCAGTATAGAGTATGTGCCATCAAATATTTGTCAAGTACATAAATTTACAAATACCCGCTGATCTGCCCACATAGACATCAGTTTGGGTTAAACAAATGTTTGCATGAGACATAAAGCAAAATCAAAGTGCATCTTTTACCTTCAGCAACTTGACAAAAGGAAATTGAAACAAGGAAAATTCAATCGATACAAATCAAGCCTCTGTGTTGAACGAGCAACCAAAAGAACGTAGTTGAAAAATAGCATGGCCCTAGAGTAAACATGGGGAAATTACTGAGTCCTTACCCCGGATCTTCAGACAGCTCCGTAAATAATCCCAAATTCTCTACAGTTAACAATATTGTACCAACTCTGCTAATCCCCAGTCCCCATACCTTGACGAAATGACACTCTGCAGCTTCCCAGCCTCCAATTTCTTCACATCTAGTAAAGGACCAAGAGGTCCTGCATTCCTTGAGAAGACCTCACCTCTATTGTACATGTTAAGACAGCATCATGAAAAGTGATCAGTATCCTTTAAAGTCAGTGAATAGAAATCAAAGAGCAGTGAGTTTCCGTCTCTCTCCAATCAGAATGACTACTAACAAGATAAATATGGCAAACGCTGGTGAGGATGCAGGAGGAAAGGAACCTTTGTTTGTTACTGGTGAGGATGCATATTAATGTAGGCACAACAGAAATCAGTGGCTGATGAAGAAAATTAAAAATAGAACTTCTATATGATTGAGGTATGCCCCTTCTGGAACAATCAGAGTCGCTTTGCTTGCTATAGAGACAACTCTATACCTACATATTTTGTATCACTGGTTACAATGGTCAGACCAAGCAATGGATAAAGAAAATGAGGAATAGTTTCAAATGAGCTTTTAATTATCCATAAAGAAGAATTAAATGTGGGTGTCTTCATGAAAATGAATAGATAAGGTGATTATGTTAAATGAGATAAACCAGACTCAGAAGGACAAATACTGCATGTGGGACTGGAAGCCAGAGGAGAAGCTATGGCTGTAGATTGGAATGGGAAGGCAGAGATGGAGGGCAATAATAAAATTTAATCAAAGGGCGGGTGAGTGAACTGGAGAGATGGCTCAGCAGTTGAGAAGACTGATAATTCGTCCAGAGGATTCAGGTTCAGTTTCCAAAATCCACAGGGTGATTCACAGCCCTTTGTAACTCCAGATCCAGGGAATCTCATGATCTCTTCTGGTCTCTGCAGACACCAGATATCCTATCTATTACACATGAGCTTCACAGACACACAAGCAGACAATGCACTCAAACATAAATAATGAAATAAAATAAAGAAGACAATTAAAAGTGATGTATGTGTGTTTGTGGTGTGTGTATGTGTAAATACTGCCATTAAATCTTATTTTGTGCAATTAAAATCTACTAATAAAAATATAGTAGCATTGACCAGCACTGAAGTTCAAGTAGTGCAAATATTGGTAGCAGAATGAGAACAACAAGAAAAAGGTAGTATCCTTTTTCTTGATAAAGAAGGGGTCTTTGAAATCATCCGCTGAGATTCTAACAGTCTAATATTAGCTTAGATGGAAGAATACTGAGAGCACTTCAGAAATAAAATGACAGATTGGTAGTACTAATTATCTTATTTTTAAATTAATAGACAAATTGGATAGAAGGCAAGGCAGCTGGTTAGGAATGGGAAAAGACAAGATGTGGAACTTGGGTGATAAAGCCATAGTATCACACTATGCCTATTGAAAGACACCACAGAGCTAGAGAATACACATGGTATTGATATCTAAACCTCACAGATGGCCCTCAGAGTGTTTTTTCACAGCTAGCAAATAGACACAAATAATCAGATACATTGAGCGAGCTGACTAATTTGCTAATGGAATATTTGCTCAAAGGCTGTACCTACACAGTAAAACCCTGCAATTAACCTTTGAAAACAAAAGGGATGGCTGCCTGGAAGGGTTTCCAAGCTTAATTATTGATAGAAGCTGAAGGGTAAATCTAAACCTGACCTTACACACTCTTTACCTTTATCCCCCATTTCTTATTTAGGCAGTGAGGTAGTTCCATCACCAACCTGCTCACATGAGGACAGGGAAGGTGTTCCCTCAGTTGATCAGGACAAGCAGTTCTCAGATGCTGCCCTCTCATTTTCCTCACAGATGGGGACTAGATCATCCCATGCATAACGTTACTTTCTTAATTCAAATTATACATTTATTTTGCAGTCATTTAAAATGTTGGTAATCTGTGTTTGGAAAACAACAACAACAATGAAACAATTCCAAGCAAGCAAACACAACTCCCCAGAGATGGCAAAGGTATAGTAAGATTGAAATGACAACAATTGAACCATGCAAGGCTCAAAGTTCTTATGGTATATGTTGCACACTGCTGTTTGTGGTTGCCAATGAACAAAGAGATGAAGATATTATATTGATCATGAATTATGTGTCTTCTACATAGCTGATGTTCAGTGACTCTGTGGGATTGAATGAAGGTTAGACCCTATGCCAGAGAGTAGGTTGATATGTGCTGCCCTTTCTTGAAATACACTATGTTTAGATATACTGTGATTTAGTAATTAGCTCAAAACTGTTCAGTGATATAAAGCCATGATTGTTAAATGGGTTGGTCTGTCACTTTATAAACCCCAGAAAGTTTTTTTTCCCAAATATTTCATGAACCTTTTAATCTGTATTGGATAATCATTGGAGAATGTACTCCTCTCTGAATTTACAAGAAATCAGAACAGGGAAGCTGGCTTCCTGGGTAAATGTTAGAGTACACAACCAACAATCAGAGGAATACAATGAGCCCTGAGAAAGATGATTCCCTCCAAAATATATTTCTAAACCATGCAATTCTTCATTTTGTATGCTGTCTATAATTTTACTCATAATAAACTAATTTATGTTAATAATTCTCATTTTTAAATGCAACTATTCCTGAGAAAATTAAATTGTTTGCTATTAATTTTCCGAAGTGAACTGATTAAATGAACTTATACACAGCTAAGTCTCACTAAAAAGAACAGGCATTTCAATTCAAAGGCTTCTATCCTCAAAGGGAGTCTGAAGACGGCCTTTTATGGGAAGACAGTTGCGGACTGGCATTGCAAGGTGATTTGTGTTTCCAAAGAGCACTCCAGATCAGCAGGTGCTTGGGTTTAGAAGAACAATGGGTTAGAACTTGAAGAGGACTGTAAACATGCAGCCGTTTATTTAGTTAACTGATTAAGGTGTACAATTGTTGTCAATACTTAAGGAGCACAAATTACTTTTAGATATGTCTCCCTCTTAGACTACACGATTGTGATCTGTCCTCTGACATTTTTATTTGGCCAACCCAGGCATCACCTCTCTGTATAGTGTGCTGCTAGCTATCAAAGAAACTTACACGAATGATTAAACTGTACATATGGGCAAAAAGAGCAGCCTATAATAGCTGTTTTTCTTGTTGCTTCGGCCAAATACCTGGCAAGCTAGAATTCAAGAAATGGGGTGGGGTTGTAAAGTGTAAAGGGATCCAGTCCACTATGGTGGTAAGGACATGGCAGCAGATGGCTCCATAGTAGGAGAGATGTACTTCTGGGACTTCTCAGCTCCCATGTACATATCGCTCTCAAAGAATTTGCAGTGAGATACATACATGCTTGTAAAGAAAGTATTGGCTAGTTGTGCTAAATTTTAAATACCATGTTCTTACATATTGGGGTCCTGCAGCAGGATACTACACACAAGGTGGCTAAAAGCAACCATAGAAAAAAGTCTTCTTTCTGAACTCTATTGCTAGATGTCTAAAATGAGAGGGACAGCATAGCCAGATTCTCTTTGAGACTTGAGCTAAAATCCTTAGTTATTTTTCAATATATGATGCCAACAGTACTAGGCATCTCTTAGGGTGAAACTGCATCAATTTAGTCTCTGGCTGGCTATCACAAGACTGTCCATCTCTGGTGTTTCTCCTTCATAGGTGTTTTGCCTTTTCTTATTAGGACATTAGTCATACTGGGTAGGCATTGCAAGTTCAAAGATACTGCACGAAACAATTCCACATCAGTTAGGATTTAAAGGGGTATTTATTTTAGGGGTAAAACTTACAAAACACCAACCATAAGGAAAGGAGTCTAGTTGCTGGAGCAGGAGCCAGAACCAAGTGCCGGAACCAAGAGAACTAGCTTAGGCTTGCTACTCTTTTTTTTTTTAAAGAGAAATAGACCACACCCCCAG
>LOEQ01002134.1:114362-143653 GCA_001685075.1 Bramus lutescens | reverse complement strand
GAGGCAGGGGATGGGGGGTGTGGGGTGGTTCTAAAACCAAATGCTGGGTGCCAGATAATCATGAAACAATCCCACAACAGTTTGGATTTAAAGGGGTATTTATTTTAGGGTTGAAACTTACAAAACACCAACAATCAGGAAAGGAGTCTAGTCCTGGAGCAACAGTCAGAACCAGGAGTCAGAACCAAGAGCCAGAACCAAGAGAATAAGCCAAGGCTTGCCATTCATTTTTAAAGAGAAATAGACCATGCCCCTGTTGGGTGGTATTTCAGCGGCTATTGGCTGAAGGAGCTGAAGGTGCTCCCGCAGCACAAAGAAAGGCACATTCTAGTATTACATCTTAAATACATCTTCAGATTCCTTATTCCTTTTATTAGTATTATTACATTTGTAAAACAATTTTATTTTATATACCAATACCAGTTCCTCCTCTCTCCTGCCCTCCCACTCTCCCATGTTCCTACCCAGGCCCCATCTACTCCTCAGAGAGGGTGAGGCCTCCTATGGGCAGTCAAAAAAGTCTCTCAACATCCCTTGAGGCACGACCAAGTCCCCTCACCCCTGTATCTAGGTGGAGCAAGGTATTTCTCCATAGGAAATTGGCTCCAAAGAGCCAGTTCATGCAATAAGGATAAATCCTGGTTCCACTGCTAGTGGATCCACAAACACCCAAGCCATGCAACTGTCACCCACATTCAGAGGGCCTAGTTCACTCTTAGGCAGGTTCCCCAGCTGTCAGTCTGGAGTCAGTGAGTTCCCACTAGCTTAGGTCAATTGTTTCTATGGGTTTCTCCATCATGGTCTTGGGCCCTTCACTTAGAATTTTGCTCCTCCTCCCTATGGCTCGACTCCAGGAGTTTGGCCCAGTGCTGAGCTATGGATCTCTACATCTGCTTCCATCAGTTGCTGGATGAAGGTTCTATTTTGAGAAATAAAGTAGTCATCCATCTGATTACAGGGGAAAGACATTTTGTGTACTCTCTCCACTATTGCTAGATTCTTAGTGGGGATCATCTGGTGTGGGAGATCCTTCTGTCTACATGTTGCTTTTATTGATTAAAGAATAAAGAAAACTGGGTTGACCTATAGAATGGGAGGAAGAAAGCGGAGTCAGAGAGAAGCCGTGGATCTTCCACCTGAGACAGATGCTGGGAACTTTGCCTAGTAAGCCACTGCCACGAAGCGATACACAGATTAATAGAAATGGTTTAAATTAATGTGTAAGAACTAGCCGATAAGAAGCTAGAGCTAACAGGCAAAGCAGTGTTCAAGTAATACAGTTTCTGTGTCATTATTTCGGGTCTAAGCTAGCCAGGCAGCCAGGAACAAACCAGCAGCTCCTTGCAACAATCATCCTTGTGGATTCCTGGGAATTTCCCTACTGCCTGGTTTCTCACTAACCCCATGATGTTTCCTTTTTTCAAGGTGTCTCTTCCCTTGCTTTCTCTTTCTGTACTTCCCCCATTTTGACCTTCCTGATCCCTCATGTTCTCTGTCCCTCAACACTCCTCCTTACCCCTCCCCACTCTCCCATAACGCTACACTTTCCCTGCAACCTGCTGTCACTTTACTAACGAGATCTAGTCTACTTTCCCTTCCAGGGGGATCCATGTATGTTTCTTTTAGGGTTCTCCTTGCTACATGGCTTCTCTGGGGTTGTGGAATGTAGGCTGGTTATTTTTTGCATCATAACTAATATTTACTTATGAGTGAGTGCATACTGTCTTTGTCTTTCTGTTTGAGTTACATCACTCAGGATGTTTCTTTTTTCTAGTTCCGTCATTTGCCTGCAAATTTCAAGACATCATTGTTTTTTACTGCTGAGTAGTACATTAAATTCTTCCATTGAGGGGCATCTAGGTAGTTTCCAGATTCTGGCTATTACAAATTATTCTGTTATGAACATAGTTGAGCAAATGTCCTTGTAATATAATTGGACATTTTTTGGGTTTATGCCCAAGAGTGGAATTGCTAGGTCTTTGAGATAGATTAAGTTTCAGTTTTCTGAGAAAACACCATAGTGATTTCCAAAGTGGTTATATAAGTATACACACCCACCAGCAGTGGAGGAGTGTTCCCCTTACTCTGCATTCTCTCCAGCATAAGCTATCATTGGTATTTTTGAACTTAGTCATTCTGACTGGTATAAGATGGTATCTAAGAGTCATTTTGATTTGCATTTCCCTAATGGCTAAGGATGTTGAGCAGTTCCTTAAGTGTCTTTCGGCCCTTTGAATTTCCTTTGTTGAGAATTCTCTGTTTAGATCAGTACTCCATTTTTTAATTTGATTATTGATATTTTGTTTTCTAGTTTCTAGAGTTTTTTTGTATCTTTTGGAGATTAGTCCTCTGTCTGATGTGGGGTAAGTGAATATTTTTTCCCATTCAGTAGGCTGCCATTTTGTCCTATTGACTATGTCTTTTGCCTCACAGAAGCTTTATAGTTTCAGGAGACCCCATTTATTAATTGTCGACCTCAGTGTCTGTGCTACTGGTGTTACATTCAGGAAGTATGACAATACTTCCTGTGACAATGCATTTAAGAATACTTCCCAGTTTCTCTTCTTTGAGGTTCAGTATGGCTGGATATATGTTGAGATCTTTGATTCATTTGGACTTGAGTTTTATGCTTGGGGAAGCTTTGAATCTATTTGCATTCTTCTACATGTCAGCATCCCATTATGCGAGCACCATTTGTTGAAGATGCTTTCATTGTTCCATTGTATAATTTTAGCTTCTTTGTTAAAATCAGGTGTTCATAGGCGCATGGATTAATATCAGGGTCTTTGATTTGGTTCCCTTTGTCAACCTGTCTGCTTTTATGCCAATACCAAGTTGTTTTCATTACTATAGCTCTCTATACTTGAGGTTGAAGTCAGGGGTTTGGATGCCTCCAGAAGTTCCTTTTTTATACAGGATTGTTTTGGCTATCCTATTTTTTTTTCAATATGAAATTGAATATTGTTCTTTTGAGGTCTGTGAAGAATTGTGCCGGTATTTTGATGAGGACTTTGTTGAATCTGTAGATTGCATTTAGTAAGATTGCCATTTTTACTATGTTGATCCTACATTTCCAAGAGCATGTGGGATCTTTCTATTTTCTGGTGTCTTCTTCAATTTCTTTCTTCAAAGATTTAAAGTTCTTGTCGTACAGGTCTTCCACTTGGTTGGTTACTGTTACTACAAGATATTGTATACTGTATGTAGCTATTGTGAAGGGTGATGTTTCTCTGATTTCTTTCTCAGCCCATTTATCATCTGTATACAGGAGAGCTACTGATTTTTTGAGTTAATCTTGCATGTTGTCACATTACTGAACATGTTTATCAGCTGCAAGACTTCTCTGGTAGAATTTTTTGAGTCACTTATGTAAACGATCATATATCTGCAAATGTTGCTTTTACAGCTACCTGAAATTAAAACTTCACATATCCTTTTCAGAAAGACACAGTTTAAGCCACAAAACAAACTCATTTCTACTTAAATAATGTGCCTTGACAATCTAGTTCCACTTATGGATGCAGAGGAGTCCTGAAACAATTTGCCATGAGGCCTTTGAAACTTACCCAGCTATTGATTTGAAATGGTAGGATGGATCTTAACTTTTCTCTTTAATATATCATGATATCACAAAACCAAGAGCTAAAACCTATTATAAAGATATTTCTAAGTAGCATTAAGAGCTCAAGTAGATTATGAAAATTAAAATTATATGAAAATTGAATGACATAATTCTAACAGGGAGAGATCCAAAGATTGAAATTCCTACAGAAGAACATTTTTATGCATATGAAAATTGAAAGATTTGGTTTTATTTTGACACCAAGACACATGTGTTTTCAAACTTTAACCTTTTAAGTTTCATTCCAGGCTTGTTTTCTGCATTCTACCAGTTATATACCGTACCCTGATCTTCCCACCTTTAAAAATAAGACACATAAGATAGTCAGTGAGCAAAAGCTCTTCCCAGACTCAGTTTGTTTTAATCATGTTGATGATGTTTTAACTTCTTATGTTGTTTTTTATTTCTTCATGTAATCTCACTCAGTCTGCTGATGATTTTTTTCATCAAATGCCAGAATAATTCTTAAATTCCAAATAGCCAGTCATTATTTCTGCCTTCTAATTTACATAGAACAAAAATTTGAAACCATTTTTAAATGAGCATCTAGATCATAGTGTGTCCCCTGTATTTGCAATATTGGAAATCAAATGAGTGAAGTTGAAAACGCTTAAGGTATAAAGTCCATAACATTGAGGTGGTTAATTTTATAGATTTCATTCTTCAGTACCATTGAATGAGACACATTTGAGAGGCTGGTATTCTTTTCTAGCTATTTGTAATAAAATGTTATTGATTGCTATGCTTTCAAATTGAATAACAGTGTTAATATAATTTTCTCAAAATGCTAAATATGTAATAGCCATATAGATCTCATTTGTAAAATTTATACTCTTTATAGATACAAATGTCCTTTCTGGTGCTATGCCAAAGCAAGTCCCAGCTCTGATGGTATGATTGATTATATTTTAAGTCACCATCATTAGGGCCTCCTAAATTGTGAGATACTAAATGACTCGCTTTACTATTATCATTATTTTGTGTGGGAACATGTGTGTGTGGTGGTAGGAATTGCTCGCTTGGTACAGTGTGTATGTGGAGTTCAGCCAATACCACTGGAGACTTGATTTTTTCTTTCCATTTTATATGCTGTATTTGGGTTCTTTAGAGCAGTGGTTCTAACCCTTTTTTATATGGTAACCTTGTAGTACACCCTCATGCTGTGGTGACCCTCAAATATAAAATTGTGTTACTACTTCATAACTGTAATCTTGCTAATGTTATGAGTTGTAATGTAAATATCTGTATTTTCTGACAGTCTTAGATAGCTCCTGTGAAATGGTCACTCAATGCCCAAAAGCATCATGGCCTACAGGTTGATAACCACTGCTCTAGAGGAACAGAACTGATGGGATAAGTCCATATGTCCAAAGGTGATTTATTAGATTGGATTATACTATATGGTTCAGGTAGCCCATCATTGGCTGCTTTACACCTGATACATTAAGGGTTCACTACTTGCTTAGTTTGCAAAGCTACACATGTCAGTGTTGCAAACTTGGCACTGAAAGTCTGGAGGATTCCTGGAGTAATACTGGTCTCCAGTCCACAGTGGAAGACTGAAGAAGCTGACTATAGAATCAGTGAAGGGATATAGGAGCCAGGATAGATGAACTCATCAGAAAGTAAGGAGACAAGCAGACAAAAGCAAAGTTTCTTTCTCCTAGGTCCTTTTATTTGAACTGCCACTGAAAGTTGCTGACTGGATTTTGTCTGGATGTTCATGTTCCATTTCTGATAATCTCATCAAAGAAGTCCCTATAGGAGTGACCAGCATCTGTCATTTCAGTTGGGTCTAGGACCAGTCAAATGGTCAAGCAAGGTTAGTCATCATACATAGGTTGTGGGGATCAACCTCAGACAGAAAGACTGGCAGGGGTAATGTTTTTATCCACTGAGACAATGTGTCAGCCCTAAAGGTCCATTTTTGAGGAACTCTCTGATGGAATTTTATTACAACAGCCCCAGAGAACTCATCTAGGAACCTATAAGCAGCTGAATACAATCTGTACACTGCAGTCACATATATGCACATATATGTACACATGCATGATTGAATAAATGATATGAAATAATAACTAAGGTACTTTCACATATAACATACATAAAGAAATGTAACAAAATTACTTTGTAGAAATACTTTTGTTTTATGACTTAAAACATTAAGTTTAAAATTATTGATTCAAACCATGAAACAAAATCCTACCAATAAATATGATGAAATTATATGCAGAAAATATCCAAAAACAACTAGACACATAAATTCTAGGGCTTGGTCAGATTTCCTATGGCCCTTGTATGCATAAACACATTATTACTCATTTTTACTATGACTATATATTAGCAAAGACTTCAAATGGGAACTCTCTGGCTTATGATCCTTTGAGTACTCAAAATTGCCTATAAATCCATGTTACACAATTTCTGTGTTTATTACCATACGAATCAGTCTGATATAAGCTATGCCAGTGCAGTGTGTGCTTGCCTGAATATACATGCACAGACAAGCAGGTGCTTGCGATTAAAAAGCCTGATTTCTCACAAGAAATGTGCTAACAGTGTGGACGCTGGAACAGATTGTACTCACACCATCTATATAGGCCACAAATCACAGGGCCATATGCTGCGATGTTTAGAAATCTGATTTATTGCCAGCACACATCACCGTACTTAGAATATATGACCATTATTTTATTCACTTCTCCCTTAGATTGTGCCATTGGACTTTCACTGAATAGAGGAATTGGGGTTTGTGTTTAAGGAAGGACAAAATTTAATAATGATTTATTTGGAGCAGTTGGGGTTGATGAACATTTTTTTTCATCTCTACATGCATTCTTTGTCATTCTCATTGCTGTGACCTGATACTTGATAAAGAAGCAGCTACAGGGTAGAAGAATTTGGTTTGACTCAGCATGTAAGGCATATAACATATCTGGGATAGTTGGCATGACAGGAGTGGCTCACATGTGAGTCAGCCGGAGCTTGATCACATCAGGGTGGATCAAGAAACAGAGAAGGGAACGCTGATATTCACTTGGCTTTCTCTTTCTACACTTTTTGATTAAGCCCAGTTTCCAGGGCTAGCCTTCCCTTCTCAGTTAATCTTCTCACAGAAATGATAACATCTTCAAAGATGTGGCCAGACCTGTATCTCTTAGGTGACTCTAAACCTGTTCAGCTTGATAAAGAAGATTAATTATCATGCCATCTTTTCCCAATAGTCCGTGTGCATTTTTAGTTTTTTATTTGCCACATATATATATTAAAGAATTCAGTGCAAATAACTATCACACACATGTTCACAGGAATGCAATCTTATAAAAAAGAACAGATAATACTTTCAATGCATATACATGTTACCATAACTCTTTACAAATTTAGAGACCATTATTTTTAACACAGTTTGGAAAGATAACTTACTTAACAAAGCTTATATGGAGTAAAGGAATGTTAACCAAATTGAAAGTATGAAAATGCATTCATTTACTATGTTAAAACCAGTCGTTTCTATTAACGTTATGAGGCAAAAAATACATGCATACATATAAATGTTTCTGAACTATGTATTAAAATAAGTCTAAAAGACAATTTTTTCACTCTTTTCATTTTATTTGAAATGATTGGATCCACATTATTTCTGTTAATGAAGACTATTCCACTATAACTACTGAAGAATGTGTCTGCCCACACCTAGCTCTTCTTAGATTTCATGTGCCACATTGCACAATTATATACAGGATGTCACTGCCAGGGAAACCAGATAGAGAACATAGAGAGGTGTCACTAGTTTTGGACTGGGAGTTTTCTGCTGATTATCAAGGATGTTTCAAGGAAACAATCTTTTTTTTTCTGAACAATAACTAGAAAAACTGGAACATAAAGATCATAAAAAAGAAAGAATACTTGATTACCCCAGCACTCTGTTTGGTTTTATTAAAGGACCAACATCCTGGTGCTTTATATCATGTGGGGGAAAATGTGAAAAATGATCAAGTCCTGCATTTCCACAGCTCTGATGACTTATACTAATATATTCCTTCATCTAAATACAGATTTCTATTTAAAATTCAGCATGCAGCGGTATTATGAATTCCACTCTAATGGATTCCAAATAATTGCCCTTTAGAAATGATGAATAGCTGTTTAAACCTACTGATAAGAACATGCTGCTCCTTGCCAAACAATAGACCCTCCATATTTGCTGTGTCATATGTGCCTGAAACTAGTTTATTAATTTTTTATTGATATGCAAAAACCAAAGTGATGACAAATGGGAAAAGACCCTTCCCAGAAAGCCCCCGACGTATCCCTAACAGAAAGCTGCTGCTTCTGTGTGTGACAAAGAAGAGCAATAGTGATGGCAGGTCTGAGAGAAGGCCAGACCCAAGATTCTTCTCATCTTTTTATTTACTTATTTTTGTGTGTGCAGTTCAAACTGAACTGTGTCTAAGCTGGTCACAATGAAGAACTGTTTCCAAAGCATGAAGGTGAAGCTGCTTTGGTGTCTTCTGCTGCCTGTCACATCATAATCTCACAGATTTTACTAAGACATATCCCTTTAAAATGCAACAAAAACATTTAAATTAAATAAACATCACTTATCTTGTTTATGTAGCATTGCCGAGGGGTTGACTTTGTTTGGGTATTATATTATTTATAGACTGGGTGGTTTTCTATACTAGTAGAAAACAGTGTTCTGCTAGTCATGGCTAAAATAGGTAAAATAAAAATTCCTTTATGTGAAAGTAATGCAAAATTCATTATTGGACTGTTAACATTTTCTGCAGAAGTAAGCAGTCTTATTTCATAGTTTAATTATTACATCATTGGGGTGTATTCAGTTAAAAGCATTCATTTGTGTAGGGGAAACTAAGTTATGACAAACAATACCAGGGAAAAACCGAATCAACTGTTATTCATCCTGTTATCACAGTTATAACTGTTATCACAGTTTTAAGCCTTTACCTTTCAAAAAAAAAGCAAGAAAGAAAGAAAAGAAAGGAAGAAAATGAAATCTATGGGAAAAATTACCTGTGCTCATCACAAAGTAGAAAAGCAGTCTTCTACTGGAATTGAAATGTGGTTCAGAATATATGAGATCTTTTGTTCCCTCTGGGGTGATTTATAAAGTCATTATGCTCAGGGTAATATTTTATATTTAGAACAGCCCATGTATGCCATATGTACATTTATATATGGAATGCTCTGCTTATGCAGATAAACACATATAAATCAGGAAAACTACAGGGAAATGAAGATTTCCAACCTAGTCCCAGCACACCCTCCAGAAAAATATACATTGCACATTAAAAACACATTTCCCACCTCATCTCTGCCATCAATATTAATAAGGTTCAAGCTCCATTCGGGGGAAAAATGCTGGTGGGGGAAGAAGAGAGAGGGAGCGCGGAAGCCAAGCTGGCACCATTGTTGATAACCACGTAGCACTGTTGCTGTCTCCGCCAAGTCTCAACTAAGAGTAGAAACAAAGCAAACAGTTCTATACAGTATAACTACTAAAATGACAGTGTAATGAGTGACGACTGCTTTTAATTTCTCCTCTTATTTGTATGTAAATCTGGGGGTGGATGTTATTTGAAGGTCTTCTTCTTAACAGTGCTGTTGCCTTTTATCTCCAGGACCTTTCTGTCATCCTTTGGGTCTTCTGTTTTTCCTCTACCCATGGGTACCCACAGAAGAAAGGCCCCTCTGTTTGCATGCCTGCCTGCTCACTGTGTTCTTTGCTGCATTCAGCTGGCCTTTCAGGTCTCTTGACTGCTGCTATACACGTTAGCTTTTATACTCTGATGACAGGTTTGCTGAAGTCAGACGGTTCCTGAAAAGACAATCCATTGGCATAAACAATGCCATCCTCGGATATCTACTGGAAACACAACCCAAATTCGCTCAAGCAAATCCTCCTGATCAACTCTTATATTTTTTTTTCAGCTACCACCTCCTAAACTTACTGTCTGTATGCTAAAATGTGGCTGAGAGTTTGAAGGATTCCTCCTCTCCTTTTCCTGTGTACCCAGCTTACTCAAACAATCCAAAAATATATTTATTTTCCCAGCTAGTCTGAATTAAACCCACAAATAGACTGTGGTTTATACAATGAGGAACACACTGCATGCTAAATGCTAGTAGGGTCAGCTTCACATCAGCTGGCCAGCATCTTACATACCATCTGTCTTCACAGCCTCATCAGAATGCGTATTCCAGGCAGGAACTTTCCATCCACAGTACCAAAGGAATTGAGAAACACAAAAGGTGAGGTTCACCCCAGTAACTTCAAGTCCTTACCTTAGTTTTCCACCCACAGAAAAAAACTAAATTATGGCAGTAAGTTTAAAAGAGGCTAGAGCAAGTAGGTAAGATAAGACTGCATACACAAAACCAAGAGGACCATTACTAAGCTAGTCACATTGATGGCAAAGCACAATAGGTTTCTAGGCATCTTGAAGCAAATCCAGTCTCTAAAGGGTCCTTTGCAGAAGTACTTAGAATTTTTCAGGTCATAAAGATGATGAGATTATAAACGTGTGCTTTGCCAAGCAAAAGGCGTCTCCTTGCCTATCTAAAATCATGGCTGTAATTTGGTTTCAATATTTTATACTTCATGGAGACAATAAATATTATGATCTACTGGGTACCGAGAAATAGCAGAAATTCTACCAACATCTTATTACCTCCTGTTTCCTTTATCTGGCACAAATGAAATAATCCAATATTTTATTAGCCTACTGGATTTTCCAGTCTTAGTACTCTATGTCTCCCCCTAAAAATACCATGTGATTCCTATAAATATGACTTTCCATAAAAAGTACAAGACTTCTTAGAGAAATAATAAATGTCTTACCTGTGGTAGTAAAGAGTAGAATGTGACAATTAACAAGAAAGAAGACACTTCTTTTTTATTTAATTAATTAAATAATTAATTTGAGACATGGCCTTACAATGTGGTTTAGGCTGGCTCTAAACTTTCAGAAATCCCACCTCAGAAACATTAGTGCTGAAATTACAGGCAAGTGCCACAACAATGGTGTATTCTACATTTTTTACATATACATGGTTTATTGATTTTTAATAAAATATGTATATTTTACACTTGAATTTTTTACATAAAAAACTAAAGTGATACATTAATGAATATTTGCTTTAAACCAAACCTTTGGAAAAAGTCTTCTGGGCTAAGGAGATAGCTCAGTTGATCCAGTATCTGTTTTTAAGCATGAAGACCTGGGTTCAAGTCCTCAGCATGCATATAACAACCTAACACTGTAACCAACATCTGTAATCTCAGCACTGGGGAAACTAGTGAGAGATAGGTGGATTCCCAGGGTCACTGGCCAGCTGCTTAAGTCAATCACTCATTGAACTTCAGGATCACAGAGAGATCCTGTCTCAAAAACAGGGTAAAAAGTAACCAGGAAAGACAGCAGACACTGACTTCTCCCATGTCCCCTCCCACACACATACACCCATATCCACAGGCCCTCACACTATACACTATGCTCTGGACTCTCCTGCATCTAGAGCAAATGTTCTCATTCAAGTAGAAGGGGAAGGAAGAGAAAGAACCCCTCTACCCTGCCAATCAGTGAATGTGTGGCACTTGGGTGATATGAACTAGGATTGTAAGCAAAAGACACAGAAGAGTCCTTTTGGAATAGTTCATTGCCAGTCAATCAAGGAGTCTGAGAGGACTGGAGCCTTAAACTTGTACTGAGCTCTTTTCCCTGAGCTCAGTCAGGCAGTCAGGCAGTCAGTCAGACTTACTTCTTTGTGTGGAATTGTGTTCCACCTCAATTCTGGCCATTTCTCCTTTCTCACCTAACCTCAGCTTTTTAATGGACTTAGTGATTATGGCTTCCACCAAGGTTTCTCTTCCTTCAAGGAGAACTAATAACCACATGAATCAGGTTGAAGGTGCCAGGGAACTTTGAGGAGGAGAACGACTTCATGAAAAGAGATCCCTTCTATAAAAGCACCGCAGTGAAAATCCACCATGTGTGCAGGTCCTAGGGAGGAAGCCTTCAGTCACATCACACAATATGTGAAAGGGTCAAACAGGACTGAAAAGCTAACGGGTACTTGCGAATGAATATTTTGCACCATGCTCATTTCATTTTAACCTACTGCTTCATCTCACTCTATGTGTGAACTGAGTTATGCTTCAACCTCCTTGTCTGGTTAAGTGTTGGAAGAGCACAGATAGAGAAAAACTGCCAGGGTCACCAGCTTTACAATTTTTCATGACAGAGCATTCCAGGATACAGAGCAAGTGCCCCTACCTTGTGATATTAAAGCATTCCCTGTGAACTATCTGTCTTTCTAAACAGCAAGCCAAAGCCTCTACCTCAGAGATCTTTTATTACCATGTTATCAAAAACCTTTGTCAAATGCATTGGCCATCTCATCAGTTTTCTTGGTATTCCATGATAGTTTTTACCATGCTCCATCCCTCAAGCAATGAGGCTGTCTTCTTTTTAGTCCTCCATCACCATAAAGTAAGCCCAAAATCTCATGGTTTCTTTTTTTTTTTTTTTACCAATATGCCTCTCACTTAAAAATGCTGTTTCAAGTGTTATGTGATCTGACAAGCTGACATCCTTTCAAGAGAAACCAAGCCAACAAACTGAGCAATGCCCTTGAGGCTCCAAAGACTTCAAGATCTCTTTGAGATTCTTGCCTGTGGGATTGATGGATTTTTCCCAGTGGAGTTACTGGGGAAAATCTCAAGTATAAACTTTATTTTTCCACCCCCAACCCAACCACAGCTTACAACCAACCCCTAAGAGATGACGATTATCAATAACCCCTCAAAAGCAAAATCTTTTAAAAGAGGGGGCATCATTCTCTATAGAATTGCTTCCTGCTGTCTAGGAGACAATGGTATCTCTGTGGTTTTCTGTAAAAAAATAAAATAAAATAAAACAATTGTTATGTCTCATCAGGACTGGCTGTAACATTTGTAGCCAGTTACAGAGTAATGGACAAAGCTGATGTTTTGGCTAGAGGTGTAGGATGGTGGAAGATCTCAGCTAGCCACCTTGGCATTGTCTTTGGTTGTATGTAGTTCAAAGCCCATCTTTCAGTGGTGTTTATTGGCTGGATGGCATCATTATGAACCAGGCAGAATCATTGTTGTGGGGCTCCATCTTCCTTCTGGGGACTTCAGAGATTGCTGTTAGGAAATTTTATTATTTACTGTGGGAAATGTAAGCATTATGAATGTCAAAACAGAAAGATTAGGTTTTAAGATACATATTTATCTGAAGAAAGGTTCTAAAGAGTCAAAAATAAATTTGAGGAGAAATGGAATTTGTGGGAGAAAACAATTTTGATTATAGTAGGTAGATTTCTTTCTTCTGTCCCACACCATGTTTGTTTTTTGTTTTGTTCTTTTGATTGATTTATAATGAGCTCTACATTTTTCTCTGATCCCCTCCCTATCTCTCCCTTCCCATTAAGCCCTCTCCCAAGATCTCCAGGCTCCCAATTTACTCAGGAGATCTTGTCTTTTTCTACTACCCATGTAGATTAGACCTATGTATGTCTCTATTAGTGTACTCATTGTTGTCTAAGTTCTCTGGGATTGTGATTTGTGGGCTGGTTTTCTTTGCTTTATGTTTAAAAATCACTTATGAGTGAGTATATGTGATAATTATCTTTCTGGGTCTGAGTTACCTCACTAAAAAAATGACGTTTTCTAGCTCTATCCATTTGCCTGCAAAATTCTAGATTTTTTTTTCTGCTGTCTAGTACTCAATTGTGTAAATGTACCACATTTTATTATTAATGATCAAGGGGCATTTTTAGGTTGTTTCCAGGTTCTGGCTATGACAAACAATGCTGCTATGAACATAGTTGAGCATGTGTCCTTGTGACACGATTGAGCATCCTTTAGCTATATACCCCAAAGTGGTATTACTGGGTCTTGAGGAAGGTTGTTTCAGCCTCCCTGGAGGAAACTTGGAAGCCATACCATTTTTCTTGCTTGCATTGTGTGAGGTTTTCTCCCTTGTGTTAATCATTACTAACTAATGAGTGAAATTTGGACGTAATCAACATAAATAGAAATGATATTATTTCTCCCCAGCTATAGAATCAAGCACTCCATTTTTTGACAGAGAGGGGAAACAGCCAACCGCCCATCCATCAACCCAAGGAGACATCTCGGGTTATAGAGATGTAGGGAGCAACGAGTCAGTAATAGTGTGTGGATTTACAAAGTTATACCATGAACCCTTCCCTTTGAAGGAAGATTTCTTGGTTTGGATCTTAGAATCTTCTGTGTGTATATCAAACACTATCATATTTAAGTCTATCATCCCTACCAGAGAAAACCTACTGTGAACTTGTCACTTTCTCTCAAACATTTGGCTCAGACTTTATCCAACTATGTAAGGATTTCCATGTGTCTCTGTGTCCCTCTCTGGACATTCTTGGTCACTTCATTTTCACCTGGGTGGTGGTATATGTAGGCACATAGGAGACAGACTAGATCAACCCATTCAAGTAACAGGGACTAAAGCATGTCCTTGAACAAGCTCAGAATCCTTGATACTGTTAACTACCTAGAATGCCACTATTAAGTCTATCAACCTGTGCTCAATGAATTTTCAAAGAGAAATCCTCAATTTCATTGAGAAAATTCAGATTCTACTGAGAGACAGAGAAAACATATACTTTTTCATCCCTAAGTGAGAATGAGTATTCTTAGGGTTGTACATTTCATGTAGAAAACCAAAATAAATTTGCCTCTTTCCCCAAAGTTAAATTATGAATCATCAATATAAGAGGCAGTACACAATCTGAAGTTTCATGACTTCAGCTATACTGATCAACTGTCTGATTATACCCTAGAAAAGACAATGTTAGCTTCAATTTATGGCCAGGATTTTTAAAGACTTGTAGTGAAGGTGGTTTCTAGGCTATCATAAGCATGCCCTATTTATTATACCTGGATTGTTGCTGTGTATCTGGAGTCAAAACAGAAATGGAAAGATAAAATGAGCTGATTGGAATTCCAAAGGCAGATTCTAAGGTCCCCTATGATTTAGTTGGTGAATTGGGTAGAGAAATAAGGCAGGGAACTCTGACCAACACTAATATTGAACCAATTTCATAGTTTTGTTCAGAGTCCTATTGATAGCTCTAATTCAATGCTAGACAAAATCAACAGATTTGGGACCACTCTTTGGCATTCAGACTACTCAGCAGCTGACTTAAGAAGAATATTGATGCTAATGTTTTCTAGAAGACTAAACTGTCAAAGGATGAGAGGTAAAAATGGGACAAAGATGAAAAGAGCCCCTGAAAGTATGTGTTAATATGTTGTTTTATATGAAGAAATGCTGCTTGGCATGAAGTTTGTCTTTTATATATGTATCTATAAACAGATGATTGGATAACAGAAGCCAGTGTTCATAAAAATGAGCTAAAATCTGAAAATAAATGTTAGATGCTTAAATAAGCATGTGAATGCTGATTATGCAGCTCTGTTTTTAATGTATCATGTATTTGATTTGAAATAGTTTTCTAAATTTTTATTATATGTTCTTAGTTTGGGTACATTATTTTATTCCAAATACAATTTGAAAAATAACTATCAACACTTGACTACAGTGTACCTTTTTGCATGAAATTATATGCAGGAGGAAAGAAGTCTACCTTTATATCACAGATGAGACAAGTCAGGTGAACCAATAATCTCTCCTGACACTCAACATGGTTCTGGACATCTTCAGAAATGTCAAAGAGAATGGAAAATACTCAGGTATGTTGAATAGTTGTTTTGGACTTTGAAAATATGCTCCATCACCTCCAGTATGTGCAGGTCATTCATATGCTTGAGTTAACATTGTTATGGACTGAGTGTTTCATTTTTCACAATGACCAAAGGCATACCATGCTGGAGTCTAGTAAACAAGTTACTGAAGCCCAAACACCTAGAACGTTTTTCAACTATAATTGCTTTAACTGAACAATATTTCTAAAATTCTATTTACAGTACTGATAACTTTTTTCCTCCTTCATGATAGATAATTCTTTATTGAAAGTAGGTTTTAAGGCTAAGTAGCTATTACTATTTTTACTGGTTCAAAATCTTTAATATGACTGAAAGGAATTAATAATAAAAAAAGGTAAGATGTTCACAGCGGTGGTTCTGAAAGGAGGTCAGGATAATGAGCCTGTCCTCTGAGAGGAAAGAGCATGCACAGGCTCATAGTTTAATTACCTCAACATGCTCGCCTATTGCCACTTAAAAAATAATAATCATTCCTCAAGTGCTAATACAATTCTTCTGTTGTTATTAAGATGGAGGCTGTAGGGTTTTACATAAACTCTCTTCTCAGGAAACTCTACATAAGAATTACTACTTCAGTGGTATGTTTTATATCCGAGGCAGTGCAATATATCCTCAATAAGCATTGGATCTTTTTATTAGGGCTTTTTTTCTCACTATGACAAAATACTCATGAGAAGCAGTATAAAGGCTTCGGTTTTCAGTTTCAGAAGAAACGGTCCATGATGTCAGAGAAGTCTTGGTTAAAAAAGTGGCTTAGTCTGTGGTGGGTGGTGCTTTTGGCAGCAACTTCTGAAATCTCCACAAAAATCAGACAGTAACCAGCGAGTTCTAGAACTAAATTAGAGGCCCATCCCCTGTCTGCAGCAGCTACCAGTAACCTCCCTGTGTCCCAAAGATTTCACCACTTCCCAAGAGCATCACCATCAGGGGGCAAGCATTCAAACATGAAATAGAAAGGAACACCTCACATTCAAATAATTACAGTCATAGAAGCATCAAAGTTTATCAGTAAACAATATTACATCTGATTTCAAGTGAAGCATTGTTGGCACAGACAGGTAGCTACTCAAAGACTGCACTCTAGCCCAAGGTACAACTGGGGTTTGAAACCAGGGAGTATGCCTTTAGATTTTATCTAAATCTAGAACCTTATTCCAATGTTTTATATCTATTTGTACACAGGCATGTATACACAATATCTCTTTTGTTTCTTTTATTGAAAATAGTTTTTCTTCTCCGATTACAGTTTCTCCTCCTCCAACTCCTCCAACATCCCACCCACATCCCATTCCATCCAAATCCATAGCCTTTTGGTATATCTTTGGAAAACAAAGGCATGCAAAGAATAAAAATAAACAAATCAGAATAGGGCAAAACAAACAAATAGAAGAAAGGAGCAAAAAGAAATAAATGGGAGGAAGGAAGGAAGGAAGGAAGGAAGGAAGGAAGGAAGGAAGGAAGAAAAGTAAAAAGAGTACCATGAGAAACACATAGATGTAGACACACACATATTCATACACATGAATCTCATAAAATTACAAAACTGGAAGCCATAATATATACAAAGAACCTATAAGAAAAAATAAAATGCCCTGATAAAACATCATAAAACAAAGAACTTCCGAAGATGCCATGGAGTTAATTTTGTGTTGGACATACACTACTGGGCATTGGGCCAGCCCTTAAGGGTAGTTAGTTTGTATCCCCAGTAAGACTCAGCTGGAGAGAACTCATTTTTCTATTGTGAGAGATTACCAATCGTAGATAGATTCTGGGTTAAGCAATGGGTGCCTATGTCCACTTCTCTCCTCAGATCTCAGACCCAGACTGAGAAAGATACCTGCTGGCCCTCTGCACGCTGCCACAGTTTCCGTGAGTTTGCATGTGTGAAAATCCTGTTGGGCTTAGAGTTACTTGTTTCTTTGGTATCCTCTATTGCCTCTGGTTTTTGGACATGTTTTACCTCCTCTTCCCCAGGGTTCACAAACCCTGAGGGGAAGGACTTACTAGAGATATACCATTTAGAAATAAGTGTTTCGAGGTTTCACACTCTCTGTGTAGTCTGGTTGTGGTCCTCTGTATTTGTTCCCATCTCTGATGATGGATGAGCAAGACACTGATCTACAAGTATAACAAAATGTCTTTAAGAGTAATTTTATGACTACACTCCTTCAGCAGAACAGTAGTCTTTTGTTTTCCCTTAAGTCCCTGGCCTATCTGGTCTCTGATTTTTGAATACCCAAACAGTTTGTGGGCATACTTCATCTCATGGAGTGGTCCTGAAATATAATCATAGTGTTTCATTACTCTCATGAACTTTTGCACTTTTTTTCACTGTTGCGCTAGCACATATTGAAGGCAGATCGTCATGGTAAACTGATGAGTTTGTAGTTGGGTTGGTCCTTATGTTTCTCCTTTAGTGGTACACAGATTACCTTCCAGAACTATGAGTACTTGTCCTTGAGAGTGAAGGAAGGTTCTGGATAGGAACCAGATTGACTTCTCTTTGTTCAGCGAATTGTGTAAGTCTTATCTTTAGCAATATGTGCTAAGTTTTAGTTTGAGGAGAGCAACCAATACTCTTGGCAATAGCCTGGAATGTTTGGGGATTCCCATATGGCCTCTTTAGTCAACAACTTGATTAGATGCAACCAGTTTCGACCACGGAACCATCATTTAGTGATAACAGGCATCCCATTGAGGCTCTGTCTTCTCCATTATTTGGCAATCTCATTTAGATCACCTTCATACATGTATTTATTTTGGGAAGATTCTACTGTATTGTTTCCATATGACCCTTCAAATTGTTCTTAATTTTAGCTGCCCCTCACCATATTACCTTGTTCCCCTTCTCTATCCACTCCCCTATTGGATCCTTCCTTTTCTGCCCTTTGCCCCTCATCCAGCCATAAGTATATATTCTATTTTCCCTTCCTAGGGAGAACCATTCCTCCTCATTTTTTTTACTCTATACCTAAGCTATGTAGTTTTACTGAAGCTTCTTATTGAATATTCAATAGCTAACATCCACATTTGTCCTTGTAGGACCCAGTTACCTCATTCATGATCTTTTTTTTTCTAACTCCATCCGTTTACCTGAGAATTTTATATTTTTCAACCAATGAGTAATATTGTATAAATGCAGTATATTTTATCATTTCATTTGTTGGTGTACAACTAGGTGCTTTCCAAATTTCTGATTATTATGAATATAACATCAATGGATATTGTTGAGCAAATGTTTATGTAGTAGGAGGAAGCATCTTTTGGGTATATGTCCAAGATGGGTATAATTGGGTCTTGAGGCTCATCTACCCTCAGATTCCTGAGCAACTACCACACTGATTTTCATAGTGGCTATATATGTTTCTATTCCCACCCACAATATATTAATATTATTGTTACTCTGCATCCTTGCCAGTACGAGCTGTCATTTGTTTTACTGATCTTGGACATTCTGATTGTTGTTAGATGAAATCTCAAAATTGTTTTGGTTTGCATTTCCCAGATAAGTCAGGATGTTGAGTATTTCCTTTAAGTATTTCTCAGCCATTTGAGATTCCTCTTTTGAAAATTCTGTTTATAATTCTACCTCATTTTGATTGGTTTGTTTGTTTTCTTGATGTCCAGTACTTTTAGTTTTTTATGCACTCTATATATTAGCCTTCTATCAGATGTTAAGTTGGTAGAAAACATTTTCCCATTCTGTAGACTGCTATTTTATATGAATTATGTTGTCCTTTGCAATTCAGAAGTTTCTCAATTTTATAATGTCCAATTTTTTCATTTTTCTTTTTTGTGCCTTTGTTATGGGTGTTATCTTCAGAAAGTCTGTTTGTTATCCTCAGAAAGTCTGTTCCTCAATGAGTTTAAGACTATTCCCCATTTTTTCTTCTGTCCAATTCTGTGAATCCAGTTTTATGTTGAGGTCTTTGACACATTTGGATTTGAGTTTTGTGCAGGTGATAGGTATGGGTCTCTTTGGATACTTCTACACGCAACCGTCTGGATTGCCCAGCACCATTTGAAAAGGTTCCTTTCTCTATTGAAGCCTCGCTGTCAATCATTCTTCTAAAAGACATTTGGAGAGATTCACCCTTCTAGAATATTTGGGAACTAAGATGCCATTGCTAGAAGCTTTGTTATGTAAGAGAACAAACTGTAAGAACAGTGAGTAGAGCTATCATATTCACTTTGTCAATTATTTAAAAATTATCATATTTTAGCATTCTTAGGTATTTCTTATTCTCCCATATTAAATACCATAATATAGTTTAATCAGTGTTCATGTCAGAATTGCTTACAGTAACCTGTGCATCTTATGAACTCTCTTTTCTGCAGTTTCATCAGCCATCCAACAGACTGGTGCTCATCAGGTAGAGTAACACAATTTTGTATCCATTTTCATCTTCCATTTCACCAGGCTGCACAGTCATACCATGCTGGCAACATCCCAGTGTCAGCATGAGTTGCTAGTCATATTAAAAATGTTGGTATTTTGCAGTTATATTTTAAAGATACTTTTGAGATTATAATGTAATAACATACTTTCTCCCTTACAACCCTTCCACTTTTCTCCCCACCTTTCAAATTCATGGGGTCTCTTTTACTTTAATTATTGATATATGTATATAGATATTATATCTATATTTCATAAACACATCCTACTCAGTCTGTATAATGTTATTGATATAATGTGTTTGCAGTTTGGTATTGGACAAACTGTAATATTGGGGGCTGTTTGTTGGGGGTTTCTGTCCTGCCTGATATCCCACATCCAGCAAGCCCCAAAGAAAATCACACAGAGATCTCTATAAGTGATAAAGCTGATTGGCCCATTAGCTCAGGTTTCTTATTAGCTCTTATGACTTATATTAACTTATTATTCTGATCTATGATAGCCATGTGGCTCAGTACATTTTTCAGTGGGGCAGATCACATCCTGCTGCTTCAGTGGTCTGGGCAGGAGTGGNCAAAGAAAATCACACAGAGATCTCTATAAGTGATAAAGCTGATTGGCCCATTAGCTCAGGTTTCTTATTAGCTCTTATGACTTATATTAACTTATTATTCTGATCTATGATAGCCATGTGGCTCAGTACATTTTTCAGTGGGGCAGATCACATCCTGCTGCTTCAGTGGTCTGGGCAGGAGTGGGAATAATTAACTTCCTCCTTCCCAGAATTCTCCTGTTCTCCTTGCATCATTTCTACTTCCTGTCTGGTTTCCCCCCCTACACTTCCTGCCTGGCCAATCAGCATTTATTTAAAACATGATTGACAGATTACAGACAATTCTCCCGCACCAACAAACGGTTGGTTATTCTTCCTTGAAGAATATTATTTCCCTTAATCTGAACATTCTGGAATTACCTGTAGTTCTTTGTCCAGTTTTGAGGCCTCCTGAGCTCCAACTCCTTCCAGCAAATTATAATTACAAAATAATTATATAAACACCAGCTGTTTTCTCGCTTCCTACTTTGTCGCTTTTAACGGCATACATGGACTTCGGCCCTGCTGCCTTTGTTTTGTTCCTCAGTTTCATCCACAACATTCCAAGCATTGGACTTGCTGATATCGTGGTCTGGCAGTGTTTCTATCCCATTGTCTTGGGGTCATCACACTAGGGTGTACATTCCATTAGATTTGGGACTCTGAAGTTTTACCTGTCTCATTGTCTTCAGTATCATGTGCATGTAGAATAAAGCTCAGTACATGTCACCTGTCAAAGTATCTATAAAATAACAAAATTCTTTTTTTTTCAAAATTCTTTTAATATGCTGCCAGACCCTACCTAGTTCCAAACCCAAGTCATTTAATTTCCCCAGGAGGGCAAATAAATGATCAATACTAAAAGACATTTTGTCACTTTCAAATACATTTGGTGGTTAGACTGTATGGCAGAAAGGCTTAGAACTTTCTACTTCATTTCTCTTTATTGAGAAAAAAAAGCAATGCATGCAACGGCATCTGATGAACCAATTTCACTGGCTAAAGCTATAAAGTCTTCATGTCTCTGTTCTGCTGAATCCTCAACATAAATCAATTGGACAACTTTGCCCTCCAGAGAGTAGCTGTTCCTTAGAAAAGATTTCTTGGTTGATATAAAACAGCAGTAATTATTAGTATTAGGTGTGTGTGCACTACAGCTGGTTTGGACGAAGCAAATTGTCTCCACTTGGATTATTGAGACACACACAGGAGGGACAGTGTATATTGAATTACTGCAGCCCAATCTTCACGACTCTAAAATCAGCAGGGGTCATGGGCAAGAGCTGAAATGTTCATGGGAACCGACATTAGGCTTGAATCACGGTCCCCTCGATGCAAAGATAGGTCTGAACAGTCATGAAATGCAAACGTCTCTTCACAGTTTGTCACTGGTCAGTCTCTATAACTGTTTCATTGTGTTTCATTTTTAACTGGCAGGCCTGCAGCCTAATGCATCTGGCATCCACATGCAAGTCGATAAAGTGTCTACAATGACTTTTAAAATGCTTTTCAAGAAAGATTCTGCCATCCTACAATCATCTTATTCATACTGAAGGCGTACTACTGCCTTTGGGGGGAGTATACAAATTTGTAAAACATGCAAAATAGGAATGAAGCGACACTTCTGAAAAGCTGCTACTCAGAGAACAATGACTTGTTACAGCATTTGTCCTGATAGCAAATGATAAAAGATTTTAAAAATTAACCAAACAGGCTGTTATCCCAGTAATAGTATTCCCAGTCTCATTAGTCTACCATTAGGAATTTGGCATGTGTCAGTTTGCTTGAATAAATTATTTCTTTTAAATTGCAAGAGTTCTTAATTTTTTATTTCAATATATTAAAAATCATTTATAACTCTCATGTAGATCTCTACTAAAAATACCAAAGCAATACCTTAAAACCAGAAATTTTTCTGAAGTTACTAAAATCATCATACAATCTAAAAAATACCTCACTTTTCAAATTCATTTCTTGCAGGTTATCATAACTCAACTCTTGATTTCTGTGAGCAAGCTTTTGCTTTCACCCCACAACCATATGATTTGCTGGTGTCCTATGTCTTAAGCAAGAATATTAATAATCTTCAGGAAAACATGATGACAAATAAGGAATGTCACAACTAAGCAAATTAGCATTCATTTTTGCTTACCTTCCTGGCTCACAGAATTAGAAAGAGGTTAAAAATGCTAGTCTGATATAAGTTCATCACATGCTAAAAAGTGGCAATGAGATCTCATGCAGCTGGAAGACAATCTGCATGATCACTTCTTATATTAATGCAGCAGAATATCACAGCATATATAGTCTTTAAAACAGAATGATATTTATATATTGAGGCACTCCTAAAAGAGTATTGAGGCATATGTTAACATCTCTGCCAAAAAGATGTAATTGTTAAATGTTCTTCAAAAGAAACGCATCACAGAAAACTGTTGAGACCAAGTCAGAATGTTGCGATCTTAGATATTTTACACACACACACACACACACACACACACACACACACACATTCCTTCTTACAATAAGCTTAATACCAAGATGCTACTTATTTCTTATGTAACAAAAGCTTACACAAGCAAATGCAATCCAATAATGCTAGGAATCCAGGTATAATGATAATTTTCCTTTTAATATATTGCAAGTTATTCGGCTAAAATCCAATTGTTTTTGTAATGAAAAGGCCTGAAATAATGTGAAAATATAAAGATTGATTTGAAGTCATATGATATATCTTAGCAGTGCTTGTCTATATTTATCATATTGAAAATACAAAACAGTGTGTACCAGATCAGACGTGATTTAAAACCTCTTACTCTGATCCTATTGGGACCAGTAGATAATTGAAAATACTTAACAGAATATTTTAGGGAATGTTGCCAAGGATTAAATAAGAGAATTGCACTTCATTTTTACACGCCAGACAAAAGTCACCTTAAATGACGGTAACAGTGGTTAGAAGAAGGAAGGGAATTGGGCTTGGGAAAGGCATAATTTACATAAGGCGCTTTTTATCTAACATTTTCTTTCTTTTGTTGAATTTGACAATTTACCAGAGCATTTTCAGAAGTGTCTGACAACCCTTTTAATTAAGCAGCAAGCAGTGAAAAAAAAATGACAGCCAATGCGTTTCTAGAGTATTAATGGATTTCTCCAGCAAATTTACCACCTCAAGGGGAACTCTAATTCTGAAGGCAGAATTCAGTGTTCAGTTCTTATATAGAATCTTGATATGGATTAAAACTGAAAGATGTGTTTATTCATTCTGGTTAAATCTCTCTCACCTCCAGCTTAAACTAGCAATATGTTTTTGTGCTGCAGTAGGCCTCCACATTTCATAAAAGATAAGGAGGGTTCTATATTTCTAGCATAATGACTAAGGAGTAACAGCCAATGATTTAAGGGTCAGCAGATATGAGGAACTAATTAGCAATGTCAATTCTGAGAACAAAGACCGTCTTGCTGAGGTGATACATACTTTGAGAGCTTCATGCTACTTCCATAAAGTACACCAGGACCTAAGCAGAAAAGTATTCTCATAGATGTCCTGCGCTTTCATCATTTTGTTCTGCAACTGCCCTGTGTAAGCTGCTTTTCTGATAGCCATGTTGGTGGTCGTTCTCACTCTATTGTAGTTTTCATTTTCTATCCTGTTCTCCTAGTTCAACACTCCAGTTGGATCCCTCTGCTCTCCTCTTTAGGCACTGCGTTTTGTAAAGAGACCTCTTCCTACTGGTATGATCAGAGAGAGAAACAGAAAGACATTAGCAGGGAGGAAACTCAGAACTCCAATGAACAGAGAGGCAGCAAAACATTTAGTCCTGGGACGTGAAATTAAACATAGTTTCCTTCTTATATAAAGTTCTTGTTAAAACTGACCACAAGAAATTCTGTGTCAAGGTGTCATTATCTTTTAATACCATTTCTTAATGGTGCTAGTTTTAGTAGATTCTTTGTCACTAAAAATTATGGCAAAATTACTGGCTATTCCAAGTGTGACCTCAGTGACTGATGCACCCAGATAATGAGATACATTTCAACATGTAGTATTGTGGTTTGAATGAGAAATATCCCTCATTGTCTTGGGCATTTGAGTATTTGTTCCCCTGTTAGAAACACTGTTTCAGGAGTGTGTTGATTTTAATAAGAATGGCACCCAGGACTCATATACTCATATATTTGAATGTTTAGTCATCATAAAGTGGCACTTTGAAAAATCTTGTTGAAGGAAGTGCATTGCTGGGTTTCAAATGTCCATGGCAAACACAAAGTCCCTCTCTCTCTCTCTCTCTCTCTCTCTCTCTCTCNNNNTCTCTCTCTCTCTCTCTCTCTCTCTCTCTCTCTGTGTGTGTGTGTGTGTGTATGGATCATGATGTATCTCTCTCCTAGTGTTCCATGCCTGCCTATATGCTATCATGCTTCCAGACATGATAATAATGGACTAAACCTCTGAAATTGCAAACAAACCCTCAATTAAATGCATTCTTTTGAGACTTTCCTTGGTCATGGTGTGTCTTCACAGTAATAAAATAAAAACTAAGACAGGGAGGTTTAAGTGATTTAGTCCTGCTGGAAGAAGTATGTCACTAGGGATGGACATTAAGAGTAAAACCCCCACCTAATTTCAATTTGTTCTCTTTCCTTCTTGGTTGACAATCAAGATGAGTTCTCAATTTCCTGGTCCTGCTGTCATACCTACCACTTGTACTCATTCTTCCTACCCTGAGGTGCTCTTATTCCTCTGGAACCACAATCCAAAATGAATTCTTTCTTTCAAAAGTTGCTTTTGATCATGGTATTTTATCATAGACACAGAAAAGAAACTTATTTAACAACCATGGTGGACTAGTCTCTGTCATTATAATGTATTCAGAGTCTACTTTGATTTCTTTTCAAGCTTTCAAGAACTAGAGATTTTGTGATTGATCAGGTGATAAACTTATTAACCTGGATAGTTTCAATGAGTGGTAATTTGTCTAGAAGTTTGAAATATACTCACTTAATTTAACATTCATTATCTATATTCATTTTCTATTTAAAGCATAGGTCATTTTCTTAATGGAGACTCATATCAACTGGTTGCAGTTTGTGACTATTATCAATTCTAGATGAGACCAGGGCTCCACTGTGTCAAAGACTTTCTTTCAGAAGCTTTCTTGCCAGTCTACTGTTGTGCACTCATCAGCTGCCATGCAGGTTCATCTGCTGGATAAATATAATGCTTTCTAATTATTGCATTTCATTTACCATCTTACATATTCCTCATTAGAAAGTCATCAATAACTTCTACAATTTTTTTCTCAATATATATTGCTAACTTTAGGAATTTCATCTGATGTAGCCACATTTTGGAGTGCATGGACCATATTTTAATGGTTATTTTAAATAAAAGGAGATGCTCTTATAGAACCATACTGAATGGACAAAAAGACTCTAAACATTGGCAATGACACTTGATAAAATCTAGAAACTCCTACTTGTAGTTTACTGATTTTTAATACTAGATCATTTCAAGGTGAAAGAGAAAGGACTAGTTACAGCAAGGCGCCTAAGATCTTCAAGGGCAAATAGAAAATTCTGTCTATTCTCCACTATCTATATATGTAAATATCACCAAGTCAACCTGGACAACAATAAATATGGAGGTTGACTTTGTCCCACCTCTGCTTTAAAATGATAAGGTAGTAACAGTTTAAAGTTCCATGTTTATGGCAGAGCTGGAGAGTTTGGTAACATGATTAAGTAACCTCTAACTTGAGACTAAATGTACATCTTGAAAAGATCACTTTTTGGTTTGAAGGATGAGGGGAAGAGAAGCAGGAAGGGAAGAGGAATGCTACTAGAATCTTATTACTAATTTCTAGTCTAGAGTTTAGGAACTCAGGTAGCATGCCATCCAAAAGGAAACACATCTGGAGACAACAACGGTAGAACTAAGCAGAAAGCACAAGGAAACTCAAAGTCCAATGTAAAATGTTCTGAGTCAAAGCAGCACTGTGCAAACAAATATCTTACTGATAAATCAGTTGCTACAGATATTTCTAAATATAATAATCCAATTTACCAAAATGTCCATTGTAAACTGAGACTAGTTTTTTATTTCCTGGGCACCCAGATCCAAATAATCACACAGAAACTTTATTAATTACAACACTGCTTGACTGATGGTTTAGGCATATTTCTAGCTAGCTCATACATCTTAAATTCACCCATTTCTATTAAGCTATGTATTGCCACAAGGCTGTAGCCTACTGGAAAGTTTCAGTGTCTGTCTTCTTTGGCAGTTACATGATGTTTCTTTGACTCTGCCTACTCTCTTCATGTATCTCTTTCAGCCTGGCTGTACTCTCCTCTGCCATAGGCCAAAGTAGCTTCTTTATTAACCAATGATGATAAAACACTTTCATAGCATACAGTGGGGAAACCCACATCATCTCCCCTTTTCTGTCTAAATAAAAGGAAGGTTTTAACTTTGACATAGTAAAATTACATACACAAAATTGTTATCAAGCAAGAATTAAAGTTACAAAAGTTAGTCCATTTACATTTGGAAAATTAAAGAGAATACTCTGTCATCTATTCTATCCTTGAAAGTCTAAAGTTTCATATCTAATTTATCATTTATCATATCTAAGGAAAACTATAACTGTCTTCAATTCTTCAAAGACTCCAGAAGTATTTAATATCAACTAACTAAACAGGAAGTGCATTGTAAGCAACTTCCAAAACTCTATAATTGACAGAGACATCTCATTGCCTAGGTGGTCACCCAAAGTTCTTCTGTAATGTTGGGGCATTCATCTTAAGCCTATAGGCTCATAATATCTGGCAGTATGTTCCATGAAGCAGGAAATTTGAAATACTGTTTAACCTGTACTAACAGTTTGTCAATCACTTCCTTGTGTCCTGGAGAATACCTGGTAGACTATTTCATGTAGCAGGAACGCTGAAGGACTGTCTCACCTTCTTTTATCAAGTTAAGCTGTCATTTTTCTGTGTGTCCTGCATGTCCAATATGTACAGGATACCATCAATCAGTCCAGGCAAGATCAGTTTCTTGTCCAAATGGCTAGCCTCATCACATTAAAGGCAAATTTCACTATAAGTTATTTCAATGCCCATCAACCTCTTTGAAGCAATTGGTATTGCCAGCAGCAGACATGTCTCACTGTTGAAGAAGTCTAAGTTCTTAGAACCTTTTAAAAGCCATGTTTGGACTATCTTTGAAGTGTTGTAGATTATGTATCTAACTTAAATATATTTTTGTATACCTAGAAAACCTAACTACCATGACTAAAAGTTTGACTATTATAAATTATTATCTATTCTGTAACTTTTAATTTTGCATTACATTTTTAAATAAGCCCTAAAAGTATAATACCTTAAACAAGAGTACAAAAATATACATACAAGAAAATTGACCTTAAATTTCTATTAATAAACCAAAATCCATATCAATTTAAAGTATTCATTTCTATATCATATCCCCCTTTAAATGGAAACAAACATTCATTAACAATCATTTTGGGAATTTAGGCATAGATTTCTCCAAAATGTTTTATGCTATTTGTTGGGGAAAGTATTTTTAAGATTCACAGAGACCTTTAGGAGGGTCCTTGTTCCACCAAACAACATTAGCCTGGAATGAACCCACAAATTCTCATCTTCTGTAGAAACGAAAGGAGACCACTTTTCTAAAGTAAAATATCCTTGGACTCAAATTTTGAAGTAAAGATACGTTTAAAAAATTTGTTGGTTATTAGCTTAGCAGCATGTACAATAAAATTTCTCTCTGTGCTTGCTCACTTACAGTCTAAATGTTCAAAGAAAACATAATATACATAATCCAGAATCATTGTGTATTTTCCATTTTATGTGGCTTTTTAATATATTACTTTTTAATATTTATTCTATTATCTTTACTCCTTTAATATATGATTGTTTGTCTTTTTATAATGGTCTATACTCTTTTTCCTCTCTCTCCCAAGTCTATGTATTTTTTTAAACACACTGTGACTCATTCACAGGTTTATTTCTGTATGAATTTGTCTTTATTGAGTATCTATAATCCTTTTTTGATCACTGTTGTGAACTGTTAAGCAGGAATGGCTAGGACCAAAACAGCCACTTTGGCTGTAGGTTCTAGCCTGCTCAGATTTCTACCATGCAGATGTCCATTTACTGTCAGTTCTGGGGTCCTGGTTACCAAACCAGCTCTCAGAAGCAGTTGGCCCATGCTGCCACCACACTGCCCACAAACCCCAATGAAGCGCTCCACAGACCTTCCAAAAAGCCAGAATTGTTTGTGCTGCCAGCATGACTCAGGAAACCATCTCTCAAAAGAAGCCATACAGCTAATCCTGGAGTCAGGAAGCCTTCCCTTAAAGGAGCCATACCTCTACTTATTGCCAGCAAACAGAGCCTATCAGAAGAAAAATGCAACTACCAAGAAGGGGTGCTTGGCTCCCATTTTTGTGGATCTTGAAGCCCTCATTTTTTTAAGCTTTATTAGATCGTAAGTGGATTCATGCACAGATGATGGGTTCCATTTTGTAAACAGAGACTGCTCTTTCATTTCTCAGCTGCCCAGACCCAAATAATCACACAGAAAGTTTATTAATTACAACACTGGTTGACCAATGGTTTAGCCATATTTCTAGCTAGCTCTTACATCTTAAATTCACCAACTTCTTTTAAGCTATGTGTCACTACGAGGCTGTGGCCTACTGGTAAGTTTCTGTCATCTATCTCCTTTGGCAGTTACATGGCATCTCCTTGACTCCACCAACACACACACACACTCTCTCTCCCTCCCTCCTTATCTATCTATCTATCTATCTATCTATCTATCTATCTATCT
>LOEQ01002134.1:87742-108872 GCA_001685075.1 Bramus lutescens | reverse complement strand
CTGTTCTGTCTACTCCACCCACCTAAGGGCTGGCCTGTCAAAGGGGCCAAGGCAGTTTCTTTATTAACCAATGAAAGTAACACATAGACAGATGACCCTCCTACATCACATGACTATTATTGTTTGACATTATTCCAAGGGAGACATGAACAAAAGGTCAATTCATCCCAGACAGGAAACTAATAACAGATCAAAATCAGTATGCCACCAAAGTTCAATTTTGTGCGTGAACCAGTGAGTTGTATTTGGGTTTCTTAAAGGAATGTGGGTAAGAATTTGCTTACAGGTGCAGAAATAACTCAAAGATAGTGGCATGATCAAGTCCCCTCCCAACAACCAACAGGGATGATGCTCATGGAACCTGGAGATAGAGCCCACTGCACAACTTTCAGGCAGTTCAACAAGTTCGAGGGTGTTTCTTGCAGGCAGATCATGTAGTTTGAGCCTCTTCCAGGCACCTCAGCTGGTCTCTGCCTCTTCTAGGCAGATCTGTGTCCTGAGAGTGTCTTGTAGAATCCCTTACTGGTTAAATATGCTTGGAGCAGAAGGCAGCTAATATACCACTTTCAGCAGTTTCTGGAAGCTATTGGGTTGCCTCCTGAGCTTAACAGGTTCTCTCCAGGGTGGGACATTTCACCTCCTTTTAGAATATTCTGTATTTTAGGGAGCTTCCCTTCAAGATGGGGGTTCATCTCAGAGGAAACTGATACATAGAATACTTCTAATTTCTTTGCACACAGGATTTGATTTTCAGTCTCTGTCTTCTTCAAGCAGACATCCCTGTCCATAAAAGTTCCCCGCCATCTCCTGTTTATGCTGATGGAAGCTGAACTGGCCCTTCATGGCTGAAAATACTTTAGTACCAAGATTAATTAAGGTCTTCATGGGGAATTTTAACCACACACTGATGGAGTTAAGGACAAATACCATCTGTTGTTTCCTAAAATTTTTGCTGAGATTGTGTAAAATATCCACACACACACACACACACACACACACACACACACAATGCACTCATTGATGATACTGGAAGACTAATTAAAAGCACCTTCAACTTTCAGTTCCATTGCAAGAACCATCTTTATAGTGAACAATGTCTCCTCATCCATCACATCATGGATGACAATATTGTCAAATCATTGTAGTTAGTTTCCCTTTCTTTTTTTCTGTTTATGATCCTTACCATGAAGAATTTAAGGCAGATAATGAATTAAAAAGTGAGGCAGGAACTCTAGAGTAAGTTCTGTACCTATTAATGTGTTGTTTTCATAATTAATGTCAACAGTTAGCACAATTTATGATATGGATTCCCAGGAATCCTCTCTCCTTTTTATAGAAATTCAACCATAGTATCAGTTTTAAACCAGTCTCATTGTTTAGGAGTTGTGCAGACCATACAAATCTTATGATCCTTTTTAAAATTATTTAATCTTCATGGGCCTGCAATGAAGTGGGGATCATAAAACCCATGCTGTACAGCACTGTAAGGAAGATTAAATGAGAGTTTATTCAGAATTCACACAAATGGCGCCAGAGACTCAAAAAGCTGCATGTTGAAACTCCTTAAATAAGTAAGGTTTACTCATTTGTTTTCTAGTTGTTGGACTTTGGAAAGTATTTCTACAATTTATCTGCCTTTAGGTTTTTTTTTTCTGTACAAATATCAATAAATAGGCACACATAGGTATCTATGTAATTGCAGACATACCACTGAGAATCATATTCCTTTTTCATCTCTACAAAAACATTATAATAATATGATGGCTGGTTTTGGTTGTCAACTTGAATACCTCTAGAATAAATGAAAACCCAAGCAACTGGACATTCCTGCGAGTTGAGTTCTTGATGTATCATTTGTGGTATGAAGACCCACACTATATTTTGGTCATATCATCTAATGGAAACCTACATAATAAAAGGAAATGGGAAAAGGAAGTTGTTTATTTGTTTTCCCTCAATTCAGCCTGAAAGTTCTTATGTGCAGTTGCTGTGCCATTCATCTGCTGGTATTAGAACCTACGTTTTCCAGATTCCAGTGGAGACTGGGAACCACAGCTCTTCAGGAATTCACTGGGACTCCAGCACCAGATTGTTACTGCCGAGATGTAGTGTCCCATGGGATGAACAACTACAGAATTTTTGGCCTTTCTATCAGGAGACAGTCATTGTTAGACTACTTGGACTATATCCTGTTAGTCACTGTAATAAATTATATATATATAAATAAAAATATAGTGATAGAATTATTAAATATATATATATAATTCTACCATTAAGCACACACATGCACACACACATTTATTTTTTTTTCTTTAGAGGACCTTGACTACAACAATAAATATCCTTGTTATGCTTTTCTTTAGCCCTTATTTTAATACACCAGTCTGAGGAAATACAACTCTTTTTTTCCAGAACTAAAGAACTATTAAAGAGCCCTGGAAAGATCATTAATTTCCCCACTCACCCACTTTCAAGCTGGACCACACGCATTAATCACCCAAACTGCCTTTTTTCCCATCGTGATGTGGTTACAATTCATGTTTGTTTTGCCCTAAGGAAGAGATTTTGTCACAGGTGGGTGAATTCAGCACTAATAGCATTACCTTTTATTTTCAGAAAAAAACTTTTGAGGTCAGAAGAGTCCAATTAACAATTCCAGTTTTGCATGTTTTTGGTTACTGATCGAGTTTAATTATTTCCTGTGCCTTTGTTAGAAAACCCAGACATCAACTTCCCAACTCGCAATTCATGTTCAAGCTGAGTGGTCACATGGTAAGCTTTTAAATTGATTGCACAGAGGTGACTATAAGATGGAGACCTCCACTTCCACGTTTCTCTACCTACATCCTGTACAGTCATGAAAAAGGAGGAAGTGGTGATTCCTCCTGAGAAGAAAGAGTGATGTGGGGTTGCAATATGCCAAGTATTTCGGCATTTGCTTTCTTCCTTTCAGATTATTTTTTAGCTATGCATGTATGTGTCTACAGAGGCCAGAAGAACATGTCAGATCTCCTGGAGCAGTTACAGACTGTTGTAAGTCACCCACCCATATTGGTGGTCAGAACCAAATCCAGATCTTCTGGGAGAACAGCAAGAGCTCTTAACAAAGGAGACAAATGAGCTGTCTCTGCAGTCCCAAGATGTTTCCTTAAATTTTCACTATTAGTTGCTTAACAATGGCATGGGGAAATAGAACTGGCACTTTTAAAAGACTATTTATGATACTGGCTTGTGATTAGCTATTTTCTTCTTAAACATTCTTTTTAAGAGATAGAAGATTCAAAGGTGTAAGGCTGTGCATTTGTTCAACATAAGTCTTTTCCCCAAACTATTCTTTGAAACTCCTTTATCTTCCACCTGGCATCTGTTGTTCTTGGGAGTGCAAACACTTAAGGACATACCATCTAATGGAGTCTCCAGTAACTTTTCTCAGCTCGTCCTCTATTCATGGAAGAACATGGTGGTGGCTTTTCAGCCAGTAAAGGATGTACTGTAAGTGATTCTGAATTCCTGCTGCATACACCTGAACCAACATTTATGCTAAGAATTAAGTTTACATTCTTTGAGGATTTATTTATTTGAGTCAAGTGTCTTTGCCTCTTCATGCTTGCATAAACACAACATCCAACTAACAGCTACTGAATATCAGTGAACTTTCTTCCCGTGTTGTACTTCTTGGAGAAGCTATGGTAGAGATAAGCAATAAGCATCATCTTCTTTGGCATTTTTAAATTAGGAAGTGGTCTATTGATTCAGCAAGTTGTGGAGGCCAGAAAATGTGAGCCTATTTCCACGTTGACCAAAGGTCAGAAAGTTGTAACTTACCTATTTCCTTCAAGATTATTGTGCTTCTATTGCAAAGGACCCCCCCAGATATCAAAGAGTTCTGCTCTGTCTAGGTTATTGTCAACAGGTGTGGCTAATAGCCAAACCTTGTACTCCAGGAATAGAGAAGTAGGTTGTTCCTACCTCAAACAAAAGTCTGAGGATCCAACTAAGTTCTAGTTCCCTTGAGGAGATGACTTTGCTATTCTTCTCATCCATTTGAATATGCTAATCAACTAAAGCAATATATTCAATTAACATTGTTTATTTTGAATTCCTTTGCATTTCCCAGCACCACAGCTCATACAGTAAAAACAAAATATGAGAAACTACTTGCTTTAAATATACCACTCTAAACCAACAGCAATAAACATGTGTCTGCTTTTAATATTTAGAAGAAATTCAGAGTTTTGTTTTCTTAATATTCAATTATTAGTGGAAATGTAAAACTTTAAAGATTGTTGAACATTTAAAATGAAAATTTTTATTTCCTTACTCTATTATTTGCATATAAATGAATTAATAAAGCATTAAAATGTGAAAAAAAGAATGAAAGGAGATGACTTTGGATTCCACCCAGGAATGTTTTGTCACAAGTGATTTGTCTATAGTATGTTTTGGTCCATTGTTTGAGCATGACTCCTGTTCTAGCAACAGAATGCTTAACTGTGGATGTAGCCTGCAGCCTTCAATTGGTCTGTTCATTTCTTTGTATCATGCTAGTGCAAACTTTTGTCTTATTCCTACTTTGGGGGTTCAGGAGTATTTTAAGCAGTTGGAAATTAAACGCAGGCAAACTCGGTACTCACTGGAATTCCATCCCAATACTATCCTATATTTTTCTCCATTTTATTATTTACATTTGCATCTTCATATTCTTTACTAATATTTTCTGAATCCCTACACCTCTACCCAGACAACAGGTATTTTCATCAAGGCTGGTCTCTGACAGCAAGTATAGTATCTAACACTTAACCAGTGCGGTCTAAGCTTTGTAGACATAAAGAAGGAAGATGAAGGAAACAACAGATAATCTTGGTATGTAGTCAAAGATAATTATTATTTGTTCAAAGAAGACAAGAGTAGATAACAGTTTAGATAACTTTGTTTTGGTGAGTCTTCCTATTAATTAGAAAATTATCTGAATTTAGAATCACCCTGTAAATATACCCATTAGTAGGTTTATGATGATGTTCCCAGAAACTTTAAAAAGACACCATCTTAAATGTGAACAGTACCATCCCACAAACTGCAATTCCAAATTGAGTAAAAAGAATAAATATGCTTAATGCTAGCATTCATGTGTCTTTCCTTCTTGACTACAAGTCTACAAGTGCAATATGACCAGCCACGTCATATTCCTGCTAGCTGTAGCCTTTGGAACAGAAAGTCAAAATAAATCCTTCCTCCTTTAGATTGCTTCTTAGGTGTCCATTTGGTCACAATAAGTAATTATAACAGAAGTCAAATAATGCAATCAGAAATTCTTGTTTCTTTTTCTTTTATAGAAAATTTTTGCCAAAGCATTTGCCCATGGTAAGAATGAAAATGGTTTGGAAAGTGAAATGCTTAGAGTGTCTGCCACAGGAACTCAAGCCTACTATAACTGTGAATGAGTAGTGTAGGCAGACACAAATTGTATGCAACAAAATCTTCTGAGATATAGAAGTCAGAAGTATTAATAAAGTTTTAATGTCTTATAGAAGTGAGTTCTGTTGGAATGAAATGAAGCTGATTAAGTCCCTAGAGATTGTAGTCAAAACTCTGATTGCTCTTGTAGTAACTAACTGATTTTGAAAGCCTTTCTCGTGTACTAGGTAAGAAAAACAGTGCATTAAGCAAAATAGCCTCCTACTGAGCATCCAAAAATAAGTTGCCTAATGGGCTGTCATGTCCAAGCACTGTTCCCAGTAGTTATATCCTTAATGGGTTCTGTCAAATGATGGAATAAAAATAATGAGTTTCTCTTTGTACTTCTTTGCTCATCCCTATATATGTTTTTATTTTTATATCTTTGTAACCCAAACACTACCTTGTAAAGGAAAAGCATGCAGAATTGCACTGAGATGTAATCTGAGTCCATATTTCCAGTGTTCATAAGATATGTTTCAGATCATTAGAGCAGAGTGAAGGGAAACACTCTATGGACCTGTGGCCTTCCTTCATTGAGATGCAGTATGGCTTCAAGTTGTTCTTTGATCTGCTTTGGGCACTGGTCTCCATGACAATCATTCTTGTTTGTAAATATTCTTATTAACGGTTGTTCTGGCTTTAGTAGGAGCAATTAAGAAGTTTCTCTTTCTCATGGCTACTTACGATTTCTTCTTGATACTAAACATTTGGTTCCTTTTTAACTTTAGGAATATGCTAACTAATTCAAATGATTTGTTAGCATCTTTAACCTACCGTTATTATATTCTTTGCCTTTTCACTTTTGCTATCATTTTCATAGTTCTTTTTTTGCTAATTTAAAATATTTTAAAATAGAAAGTTCAGCTGGTTATTTAAAAAAAGAGACTTTATGCATAATGTCCTGAAATGAATTTAGCATTTTAAAACACAGTTAAATAGACATGAACTTCCTGACCAGTAACCGAAAGGTGAAAAGAGATCTCTAAGCAGGGTGTGGTGGCACAGAGCTGTACTTCTCACACTCATGAGTTGAAAGCAGGAGGATCAAGAATTCTATGATGGTCTGGAGTATATAACAAGACCATCTTTCAAACATTAGCATGCCTGAAAAAGAAGAAAGAAAAACAAATGTAATCCTCAGTCAGAAAGTCAGAGGTCAGCAAATACTTTCTTAAAAGGGGAGATAGAAAAAGTCTGAATCCTGCGGATATCATGTCTTAACAGTGAAAGCAAGAAAGCAGTTACCTCCTTCATGAACAATATTAGGCCTGTATTCCAATAACCCTGTGTTTACAAAAACAGGCCCCCTGCAGGAATTAGACCTAAGGATGGAGTTTCCAAGTAAGTCAGGGTTCTCCAGAGAAGCATGACTCATGTGGAAAGAAGTTCACACGTTTAGGAAGCTAAGAAGTATAGGATAAATGTTGACGCTGAGAACCCAGCCTTCCAGAGTTTAGTTAATAATGAGAACTGTAGGGAGCTCTGGTGTAAGTCTGCAGCCTGGATATAAAGCAGGTACAATGCCCAAACACAGCAGAAGATGAAAGCCCCATCTCAGAGGAGTATTTTGCCTCTTCCTGCCTTTTTTGTTTAGTTCAGACTTCAAGTGTTATCTGACATATATGGATGACAATGATCAACTTAATTCAGTCAATTTATACAAATGCTAACTTATTCAGAGACACATTCAGAAACAATTCTTTCCCAGCAACCTAGCAACCCTAGTGCCAGCATGCTTCATGTAACAATTGTGGGAGAGTAGTAAAAATGTAGTAACTGTAGAAGTTTTATGAATGTACAAAAATCAGAAATTCAGAGGGAACTGTGCCACATACCAAGGTACTTCTAACAATGCTCACCTGTGTTGTATTCTGCAACTTCACTCCGTCCTTGGTTCTGAACACACAACATATGTGCTATGATCTGTGTGTACTATTATACCACACAACAATGACACCTATCTGAGGTACATTGGCTCAATACAAGATACCAGATCACTATATGTGATGAACTGACAATATTTTATTGTATATACAAAATTTTTGTTCATACAGCAACATAACAGCTTGTTACAGAAGACAAAATTCAATCATGATTTAAATCTTTAAGAATAAACCAACATTTCCATTGCACTCATTTGCATGTTTGATTTCATCTTTAATGAATGGCAACCTTATCCCAAAGAACTGTTATAAAGTAAATTTGGTTGTGATCTGTTCTCAGAAAATGTTTGATTTGTATACCTCATTTGTGCACCTTTATACTGCGGCTATGCAAGCATTTCTTTCATGGGATATTCTCTCAAGAGAAAAGCTTTCAAGAAACCCTGTGTGAGTGTGTTCAAACTGAACTTATAAATTGCTCATCACTTTTACTATCTCCTAAGATACCTTAGAGCAATGGTTTTTAACCTTCCCAATGTTAGAACACTTTAATATAGTTTTTCATGTCGTGGTGAACCCCCATCATAAAATTATCTTGTTACCAATTCATAACAATAATTTTGCTACTGTTATGTTTCATAGTATAAATATTTGTGTTTTCATCCGGTCTTAGGCAACCCCTATGAAAGGATAATTCGACCCCTGATAGGTTGAGACACGTAGCTTGGGAACCACTGCCATGGAGATTATAGCTGCAAGAAGCAACTTCTGCTCTGTGGGCCCATAGAACAAAGGGACAAGAATGGGTTATAAAAATTTGGAAATTTAAAAAAGGGGCCACTAATTAGGGCCCCTAAACCACTAAAGAGGCAGTAGTAAGTATCTTTGTATGGGTGAAAAGAAAATTGGTCCTGCAAATATTGGAGGAAAGTACAGCCCAGATTCTAGCAGAAAGATTTACAGCTTCCTGTATCAAGACCCATGTGGAGAAAATGAGCTCTCCCTGAGGAAGAAACTGGGTGAAAGAAATGTAATCTGCAGAGCCCCAGTCTCACAGGCAAGAGCCAAAAGGTGCAAGGTGGGAGCTGAAAAATAATCAGTAACTGGTGCACATATCAACCTGAGTTTATTTTCCTACCATTGTTTTCTTATTGAATTACTACCAGAAACTGCTCAGATTGCCTGGCAATTACTGAATAAGAGGAAATGTTAGGTAGCAATCATGTATTTCCAAAATCTACCAACTTTTGATAATGCTAAGAACAATTAGCAGTTTAGTATCCATAACATAAAAACATAAAAGGATAGCTATGTGTGTGTGAGTGTGTGTGTGTTTGTGCAGATGTTTGTAACTGTGTCTGCATATGTCAACATATGTATCAGTAAAGTCCTGTTTTGGGGAAGTAATGCATGTTAGTCTGAAATATATCTCTGCTTCTCAATGATTTTAAATATGTATTTAATTGTGCACTGATGATAGTACTTGTTACTAAAAGTTTCTATTGTGTTAATTTGTGTTAGTAGTTGGAGAGATTTTTCAGCAGGTAAAGTTAAGAATATTTAGTTATCAAGTAGAAGACACTGGTTTATTTCCAAAGGCTCTGATGTCCTACCCTACCCTGGCCTTTTGGGCACCTGTAAGCACACAACAAACATAAACTTATGCAGAAACACACAGATACTCATTTAAAAAAATCATTAAATGCTTATTTGGAAAATAAAATATTATCAACTATACGTGCATACTCTTTTCCTCCACCTCCTTCACTTTTGAATTTCACAAATTGTTGAAATAGAAAGGTTCTGACATGTTTATAATGCCTCATTCTGATTGATTGATTAATGATTGACTGACTGATTTATTGATGGACCGGGAGTGAAGGATGCTGGAAGAAGGACGCAGGGCTATTCTGAGAAACATTCTTTGAAGATATTTTAAAAGTTAGGCAATTTGTCACTCAATAAAAATGTGTCTACATGATACATAAAAGTTTGGCGCTCCAGCTTGACTAAATGGCTGCACTGCACGTGTCAACAGCCTACGTGTCTGTGTGCAGCTAGACAATACATAATAGGACTCTTATTATAGTGTGCACTCACCATTCCTGCATAATAACTTGGGTCCTATCAGTTCTACCATGACACTCTGCTTTAGTTTCAAAAGCCTCTGCTTAAATAGTTGGTTATCTCAACATTTTACACACTAGCTGGTCTTTTTACATTTCTTGAATAATTTTTTTCTAGATAGTGAAAAACTGTGCCATCAAATTGATAGTGTAACTGTTCCTGTGGCAGGGAACAGCTAGAGCGTGCCTAAAATTTCTTCAAGCTCTCTGCAATATTATATGTCCAGGGATTGCCTACAGGTACCTAATTATACTATCTCCTAAATATCTTATGCATATTATTTTACTGATAAGGGTTAATCCACAAGTCTCCCAAGGGCTTTACATAAGTTAAACACACAATATCATTTCTTGTATTGAAAACCTCCATACATTATTTTCAGTACATAAATTTGGTGTATGCTAAAGAAATGTTATCTCGTGAAAAATAACCCAGAAGATTAATGAGTAGTAACTCAATGCAGTGCTGTATGAGATACTTTATCACTGAAGCCATACTGGGGAGTGGCATGCACGGTTTTTCTATGTTTCTTCTGGATTTTTAAACACAAAATGCTCTCCACTCATTCACCCTAAGGAGACCAAAATTATTAATGGCTTAATATTTGCAAACAGCTATAGATTCTCATAGCCAAGGATAGAGAATCTCATTTGTAAAACACAACCTCAAGAAACAGAACTGCATGTGAAATGAGCTCTTCCCAAACTGTATTTAACTTTGTATTATAAAAAGCCAATTTGCATTTTAACTAGTTTACATGTTGTTTGTTTTTATTCTTCTTTTATCATGTGGATATGGATGGATAGAAAGATGATGCTTTGATCAAAATGTCTTCTGTGATAGCAAAAAGTATAAAGAATTTTTTTTACAGAGAGTGATTTAAATAATACCACAACATCCACACAATCAAACAACTCTGCTTAATAACTATATACGTTCAAAATTATACAAATCTTGGGAGATGAAAATTTTCTAGCTGGCCAAAGGACACTGAGTTAGGAGACTTCATAGATGTAACACACTATCATTTAGGGCAGTAGTTTAACATATTATTTTAGTGTTGTCAAGAACATTGGGTTGTAGACTTATTAGCTAGGATTGACTAAGTTTTTAATAACCCAGATGGCTTGAATTTTGGAAGGAGGAAATTTCTTGCCATTGAGGACAAATAAGCGTGAAGGAACAGAGTCCAAACTGGTAAGAGGCAAAGGGCCTTGACTTAGCTGTGCCCATTAACCTAGCCTGTAAAGGCGGCTTTCAGGAAGCAGGTTTTCTTTTCCCTCAAACCCACATTTTAGAGTCTGATTTTTGTTTATTTGGTCTGGTTTTTTGTTTGTTTGTTTATTAATTGTTTGTTGTGGGTTTTGTCTTTGGGTGGGTTTTAGTTATTTGTGTGTATGTTTTAACTTTTGACTTGTGGACAAAAGGACATTTTATGCGTGTGAAATGTTTTTGTTTTTGTTTTTCTGCAGTGGAGCACACTTTTCCTGTGTGGAACAATGTGTGATCAATGATCCCAGAGGTTAGCTTTGGTTCCCTCAAGGTTTGCTCTATAAGAAAGCTCTGAAGTCCCTGCTGGCTTGAAACACCTGAAAGTCCTCATTGGAAGTTGTACATTTGCTGTGCTTTAGTGCCCAGCACATCAACACAGTTTGATGGTGGTACGTTGACCTCCTGTGCGGAACCAGCTAGACAGATGCTACGTTGTCTCTTTCAAAAATTACACTGACCTTCATGGTTGTTCAAAAGGGTATGGAAACAGGAGCCAAAAACATATCGCTGAATAATCAGATCCTTTCAACATATTTAAATAAACTTTTTCTCAAGACTCCAATAATAAGTAATGTTTCTCTTCTTTTGAGCTATATTATATCAAGTAGCATTTTGAGACTAGGAACTAAGGCTTCTCATCCTTTCATAGTCATTATGTCATTATTGGATATTATATTATTGGTTTTGGTTTTGCTCTTTATTTACCATAGGCTGGCATTAGACTTGTATCAAGTCTAGCTTAGCCTACCAAGCAGAGTCATACGAGTGTGAACCACCTTGTCTGTATTTCTTACAGTACTCTTATGACAAAACCTCTACTTCCTTTTGTTGTTGTCATGCTATAATTAAAATATGATACCAGAGAAGTGTGGGCGTTGAGACTTAACTGTGAGCAGTTTGGAGATGCTAAGAGATTGGCTTTATGCAGCTTAGTGTATATTAGTGAATGGCTTAGAGACTAGAGATTTGTTCTTTAAGTCTATGTACAGAAGTCTAAGGAAGCCTCACTCTCTGCTAGTAACTAAACTTCATGTGATGAATGACTTCTCATCATAGGATGACACTTACCCCTAATGGGCAGAGAAGAGCTGGAGGGACCCATAATGGAGATTATCTTTCTCTCAATGACTATGATTTTACAAGTATAATCTTGCATGTGGTCATTTTTCCTGTGCAATGCTGGGTATTATGTGCAAATTTGCAAGGTTCTTTTAAAAAGCTTTTCTTTCTTCTGGGCTGAATGGGGATAATAAACACACATCTGTCTTTGAAGTAGAGTGGAGGGTGATTCCATGAACTCAAAAGGCCATTATGAAGGAATGTGAAGTAAAAGGTGAAAAACTTGACTAACAACCATTTGGAGTTGAAAATGTGTTTTACTGGTGAATTCCATTAACTGATCAAAGAGGCATGTGTATGAGTACATGTATTTATGCAGGCTTTTAAACTAGAAGTTTAAATTTGTCTTTCTCTGTGTTTTATCAAATGAGTTTGGCCATCATATTATTGAGGGCGGCTCTCCAAAGGCACATCAAAGGTGGTCTGTCTCGTGCATCTCTGCAACTAATTTCCTAAATTTCCTGTTTCATTACAGCTTCATTTGCTCACTGAGCGGATTTTTTTTTCTTTAAGAGCAGCATTCTTTTCAAAGAAGGAACAGACCATTGTCTTTGATTACTGACAATCATTTCCCCTGGTGGCACTGAAACCAGACAGAGAAGTGTTCCTTCCTCAAGGTCAAAGAGCCTTGTCTGTAGCTTCACCTTGCAGCCAAGAGAAGGTGTATACTTACAAATGTTCTACTCAGCCAGAGTCTGCACCAAACTGATTTGGTGCTCAAAACTGTTGGTGAAGTGTTGAGTGACATTGCTAACACGTTAGATAGTAATGAAGTATTGCTTGCTAGCATGGACCACACATTGTGATAGTTCTGAGAACAGACACAGCATAGGCTCATTCTGACCTCCTGATAGACAGTGTGACTATGAAATACATCCATTTGCTCTCAGATCTCCCCATTTAGATGTAAGTACCAAGACTCAATGAATTTTTAATCTCACTCCTCATGTCTATGCTGCTGCAGTTTTCAGGATGAGAATGGAGCCAGGACAAATGGAGCCAGCACAGAGGAAGAGATCAAATGGACTGAAGCTGCTTCTAATATCCCCTATCGTCACACGCTTTCCTCTTCAGCAATATCATCCTCTCATTAATCCTAGCTACTGTGCTGGCTTCAACAGCACTTACACTACAATTGAAAGGAGATAGAGGTCAGCACAACACCTGCTTAAGGACAACACTCATATCCCTTAGGCATTCCATAAGTTTCCCTCTGATTTTCATCGTCGACTTTCTTGACCAACTTTCTCCAGCAGTGAAGACTGTACATCACTTTGGACTCCCACCCGCAGTGTCCTGCTAAGTCAAGGCTGGTGGGCAAAGTGGTCCAAGTCTGACCTTGTGTCCTTTCCATGGTAGCATGTATTCCTCTAGGGCAAAGATTCCAGAATTCGCTCTTCCTTACTTGTAGGGTCTAGGTTGTTTGGTACTTAGGACCACTTATCTGAGAAGACAAAATCCTATTAAAGCCTCACCATACCATCCTTCCTCCTGTGCAGGTGTTGGCCTCAGCAAAACATAAGTAAACCAAAGTCTGTCAGTGTCTATCAGCACAGCTGTGTGAATAATTCTCTGAGGGATGCTGAGGGTGGTTTGCATGTTACTGCCTATCACAGAACTTAGTGAATAGGTGGGTGCTTGCTTAGGCTAGCACCATCTGTCTCTGATTTATTTAGCTTACATTTATTAAGGATGAAGGTCTCCTTTCTTCTCTACTTTGGTCAACTGGAGAAGATAGACTTGGGTTAAAATGACAAGCTGAGTAAATTCTATAAAACTTAAGAGCAAAACACTGCTCATGTCGTTAAGATTATACATCCAATACTTGGTTTCAGAAATGAGGAAATAAAGATGTTGAAATTCATGTCTCCTTCTTCCCAGGCTTCTCATTCAGATGGTCTCTTTCAGGGCCTTGTTTTAAAGGCACCATTTCAGGCCCATACTGCAGGCAGACTCTCTAATGGTGACTGTTACCTGATGGCCAGATCTTTCCAGTGAGAATTTCAATAGGTGAAATGGAAATGATCAGTGAGCAATAAGAAGCATTATAAGAGAAACATCATTTATACTGGCAGCTTCACATCTGTTTCACTTTCTAATTACAAGTACAACACTCCCCCAGACACCCAGCTCTAGCAGCAGGGGTATAAATCACAGCCATAAAAAAGCTGCACACAACAACATGATTCTGATTTCCATAGTTGCATGTGTTTTGTGTTCAGAACCCCTCACGTGCTGAGTTCTGTGCCTGTCCTGTGTCAGATAAAATCTGGCAGGATGGAAAGAGAAGAAAGAGAGGTTTTACCGTAACCATGTATTTTTTTTTCTCATGGATATCCCTAAACATCTTGTATGAACAAAGTGAGATTCTGAGAGGAGAAAAACAAAAACAAAAAAATCCATGTGAGAAAAAATTCAACTCTGAAAAGTTTTCTCAGACATTTGTCAATAAATATTTATTAACTCCTACTATGTGATAGGTTTGGTGCTAGCCCAAGGGGACAGGGGAATAAACAAAACAGATACTCTTAGAACTGACAACCTAATTCTAGAAAGAGACATTAAAGATGATTTCACACAGAATACATAATTACTGCTGTGATGTTTCCATGAAAGCCAAACTTCAGTGCTCTACAGCAACACCACATTCAGGGAAAAAATTACAAGAAGATAGAAAACCCTAAGGGAAACAGCAAAAAGACTACCGGAAACATTTGTCAGTTGCCCATCAGAAACTCCAGCAGGGTCAGACTTCCAGGATTTCTCAGTTTCTAAAAAATTTGAAATTTGAAACAGAAAACAATGTGAAAAAAGGTTATTGAAGGCTTATTTTATAGTTTTGACTTTCAATACTTTTAAATATAAAGAATGAGAACAATCATTTATGTTAGCATTTATACTGAGAAGAAATATGACTCATGTTGATCAGTGCAGAATAGTCTGAAACACAGAAAACAGAATTATCTTGACCCTGATACAAGGGAAGGATTCTTATGACTCCAGAGGCAGCACATCTCTAATATGATGTAAGATTGCTGTCAGTACTTGGAAAGAAGAGAAAATGCTATTGAAAACACCTTGGGAGAAATTGTAGAGTTTTATATACATATATATTTACAAATATATATATGTAATATAGCAATATATTTGTGTGTATTGTAAACTTCATTGTATTTATATATGTGTGCACACTTCAAATACTGTCTAACCTATCAGCATACTATCAATCTTAAACCTATGATATATTGCATTGGTACATGACTGTGTATACTAGTTAGGTTTTTCTTGTTGTGCTAAACACTAGAACCAAAAGCAACTTGAGGGGTTCACTTCACTTACAGCTACACTCCATTATGGAGAGAAGCCAAAACAGGAACTCCAGGTAAGAACCAGAAGGCTGGAAGTGAGCAGAAGCCTTGAAGGAGCATTGTTTACTGAATTGTTCCAGACTATTTACTCAGATTGCTTTTCCATACAATTCAAGGTCAGGTTGGCACCACCCACAGTAGATGGCTTTTTAAAGCAAAGAAACCTAGCTTTAAAAGCTACCTATTAAATATTGATTGTGGTTAATGCTTATTTTAATTTCACGACCACAGATTGAATATTAAAGTATATTTCTCCATTTAAAAGCACCAGGTTCCCATCCATTTTCCTACCTCAAGGAATGTGATCAGGAATTCCACACAGGCATAGTCAGAGCCCCATCCCCATGTAATTCTAGACTCTGTCAAATGGACATTTACCACTGACCATGACATCATGGCAAAAAGCAAAACAAAACAAAGCTCACTCCATCCAAAACAGATTCTCAGGACCTCTGTGCAAAGACATTTTTGTCCTTCCTTCCTCAATAACTATGACAACCAACTGATCTCCTTCTGCTTATTAATAACGCTTCACATAAAGACACCACTGGGAACCCCACCCTCTACTTCCACTGGGAACCCCACCCTCTACTTACTCTTCCTAGGACTTAAAGATAAATTCTTTCTTGTTTGCTTTTCCATATTGAGCTTTAACTCTTGTAGCCTCTGGCTCACTACTGTATTCTGCACCTTCTCTACATTATGTGTGAAGAACCAAAGTGAACCTCATGCTCTGCACTTTATACCTACCTTGCTTGGCATGCTTTGATGTTTAGTAGTATGGGAAGTTAAAAATAGAAAAAAGAGTAAATTTTTTAGTTAAGTAACATGTTTTCTTTTACCAAAGAGCAGAGTGCCACCGATCCAGCCATCGGATCCTTCTCATTTAACATTAGATTCCCTTGCAGTGTCTTACAAACATTTGGGCTTTTCTCATTTTAATAATGATGTCCTTTTCCTCTTTATGTTTCTTTAGGAACATAAAAAAAAGGAATAGAACAATGATTTTTCATGATGTTTTAAAAAGGAAAACCAAAACTATTGAGTTCCACACTGCATGGCTAATGTTCTGTTTTCAGTCCATAATCTCCTAGCATCCTGTCATGTCAGCTGAAGTTCCTAGAATTTCAGAATTGTAAAAGGTATGAACAATAATGATATTCAATGTTTGTATAGCAATATCAGGTAGAAGGTTGGCATATTACAGGGAAATGGCTAATTATGTCACCTCTTAGAAACCCCCATTGCTCCTGAAATGTTAGGTGATGATAAAGAAGTTCAAGTCACTTGCACTGATTTTTGTCACAGCTATTTCGTGGCAGAACTCTTTTAAGGGCTCATTGTATACAGACAATGGGATGTGTTGCTTTGGGACAATGATCCCAATACAATACTGTCACTTGTATCATTTTAATAAAACGCTGATTGCCCAGTAGCCAGGCAGGAAGTATAAGTGGGGATGAATAGGCAGGAAGTAGAGGTGGAGCGATGAGAAAAGGAGAATTCTAGAAAGAGGAAAGAGTCAGTCTGCAGTCATGACCCAGTCACAGAGGAAGCAAGATGAGAATGACTCACTGATAAAGGTACCAAGCCACATGGCTAACACAAACAAGAATTGTGGGCTAATTTAAGATGTAAGAAAGAGTTAATAAGAAGCCTGAGCTAATAAACCAACCAGTTTGATTAATGCAGACATCTGTGTGTTTCCTTGAGACTGCAGGACCAGGCGGGACAGAAAACCCCTGTCAACAATGTGTGTTTCTATAGAATACACATTGAAATGTTATCATCACTCAACCTCATGCTCACAAGGAAATTGAGTCCCAAGTGGTTGGTTATCTGTCAGTTTTTCTCATGCCTGCAGTGAATAAAACCAGCAATGCAACATATTGACTCACATGTGAATGTTAATTCGCCCCACAAATATCATAATACCCATACTCAATTCACTGTTCCTGCTTTCATATGTATTCAACAAGCACAAGTGTAGATTTACATTTCTATCTGAGATGTCTCCCATCAGTGTTCTTTCTAAACTGGATCCTGCAAAAGTGATGACAGTACAATGTGCAGTCATCAGATCATATTCTATCTTCAGTCTTTCTTTCTGTGTGCATGTTTGTATGTGTGCACATGCATATGTGCATATACATGCGTGAACATGTATAAGGAAAACAGAGAGAACCCTTGGCTATTGTTCCTCAGAGCCATCTACTTCATACTGATATAGTCTCTTGCCAAGTAGGCTAGTCTGGCTGTCCAGAAAACCCTAGAAATTCACCTGGTTTCATGTCTCTAATGCTGGAATTACATGGGTGTGCCTTGATGCTTCTTTTTAATGTGGCAACTGGAGATTGAACTCGGGCTCTCAGAAGGACCTTGCAAGCACTACATTGATGAAGCTTGCTCCCCAGACCCTTCTTTGTCTCGCCTTTGAATGTGTGTTTCTACAGCAAGCTTCACAGGCTTCAGCTATAGTAATACAGGAGGAAATGACGGTGTGAGGTCACGATAAAGTTAATAAATACCTCGAGAGTTGATCAATATTAATTTATGAATGCACTATAAGTAATACACCTCTGTTTTCAGCTGTCCATTTCTACTTCACAGCAAAAGCCTCATGGAACAAAACTATAAATGTTCTTTCACACTGTCATTGAGACTGGAAGGCAGGGAGAGCATTGATTTGAAGAACAGGTCACATTTGTATTATTGTGTTTGACCTACAGAAAGTGTCTTCATTTCCTCCATAAAGAGAAAACTCATTTGAAAAAAATCACTGTGAGACCCGAGACCCTCACGTAACAGAGAAGAGCTATGCATTGTCAGAGGCCTGAGTGGGAGAGTGCTTGCAAATCGGTTTTCTAGGTTGCTTTGACCAATCTGCTTTTCATTAGTTCCACCGGCATAAGTACTAAACGTATAAAAATGAGAGGTGTTGGTGTATGTGTGCTTACACATGCTCTTTGTTTCAATGTGATTTATCATAGGGTCACACCCCAGAAGTTGGATACTTCCAATGAGGGGGAAGGGAAAAATAATGATCATCCTTCTGTGGGTCCCAGGCCTCAATTACTCCATTTTCCCAAGTCAGCAACTCCCCTGCACGTCTGAAACACTAAAGTTGGTTCCTGAAAATATTGCCTGCTGGTTAAATCACCCACAATGGATAGGCCCTTAAAGAGGCAGACAGGCCTTGAAATTTATTGCCACATGCCTATATATCTTCCCAAGGTCTGCAAGTCTCCAGAGTCTTCCTCAAAGGCTTACCCCTGCAGAGGGCAACCAAGAGCCACGCAGCCTGCCAGACACATGCTTGTACCTTCAAGAAATTTAGCAAGGATTCCTGGTGTGGGTCTTTGCAAGACCTTGACAGTTGATCTAAGTCATGGAAACAGCCTGAAGCTGATTCATCGCTTATTTTTACTTAGAAGTATATATAACTGATTGTGAGAGACCAGTTCTAAGGCCTGGTTTTTCTGACATTTAGTCAGTTTCATATACACCTCCATAAACATTCTATAGAAGCTAAATTCTCACACACATCTATAGGCACCCAGTTTCTCTGCCCTCCTGGCACCACTCTCTCATGGTAAACAAGCAGAGTTTTACTGGACACCTCAAAATTTGTCCCCACTGTTCCCACTTCTTATAGATAATTTTGGAACAGGCCTTTTCTATCTTTAACCTGTTTTTGTGAGCTCTTCAGGAGCCAGGATGATAATAACTGGTTTGCACAGGGTCTTAAAATCTATTTCACTCATATTCAAATTTTCTAGCTGAGTCTTCCCAGTGTGTATTGAACGGGACCACTTAGAACACAGCCTGTCATATTTGAAGGTTGCAGACTTGAGTTCCTTCCTTCGATTCAACTAGAATTACTCCTTTAGTGTTTAAAAAGCTGGATGGCTGTAATAGGACCCTTATCAGTGCTCTTTTTGTAGGCTCTTATGAAAAGATAATATTGACCATTCCCAATGATGAAAAAATGCAAATTAACATGGCATCTGGGAAAAAAAGTTTCAAATGCAGTTTACTTGAGATGCTGCTCTCTCCTTATGAGAGCTTTATATCCTGCCTTCCTGTTGACACTGGTGTGCGTTTCAGAAAACCTGCAACTATGCATGGCTTGCAAACCACTTTCAGTACATTTTAACTGTGCTGTTGGCATCTCAGAAACTTGGACCCAGAAAGAAGTACAGGAAACAGGGGAAGCCTGAGAAGGGAGAACACATCATAACATCTTAGGCTTCCAATGTGAAATTTCCATAAAGACCACAAGCTCATGGTAGTCTCTAGGTTCCCTGGTCCTGCAGGCTTATCAAGAGGAAATCATGGTGCCTCACTATAGCAAATCTTCCATGTAAGTCTCTGTATTGACCTCTGAGAACTGATGCCTTCAATATTTTTGAGGCTTTTGAGAAGACATTTTTAGCATAAGGTAGTTTCATTTATTACTTCACAAATTCACCAAGTATAATATGTAGTTTTCCAGTCTCTAAAAGAGGAAACTCTCAGAAAGACAATTTATTCAACTGGACTATTCCAATGCAGTCCACTGTCCAAATACCTTACCTAGGAGACAATTCTACCCAAGGTAGGATTTTCTGACTTCGGTGACATTATTGATGGATAAGCCAGGTGGCACTCCAATGGTTAGTCATAATGGAAGAAGCTTAAGAAGAATAGAAAATGAGGGAGAAGAGAAAGAAAAGAATGAAAGAATAGGGGATGGAAGGGTGGAAATATGGATGTCTGACAGAATCTTATTACATGTGTTGGGATACTTGTACAAAAAGTCAGCTTTCTCAGCCAGACACAATCCTGATGTAGATTATAAATATTAAAATCAAATATTGTTGTCCTTAAACGTGTCATCCTCATGCCTCAGACTCCTGATTGGAAGAATTACAAGTGTGTACCACCACATCTGATTCTAGATCCACTATGTTCTTACTGCAGGTGAAAATTCTGTGAACAGCTAAAGCCACCACTTCATAGGTTCCATCTGGTGTATTATAGTCTTCTGTTATATTTAGTGAAAAAATCTTTTCTAACTATAAAGGAAATGGAATGGACTAACTCCTCAAAATTGAAGCAAGGACAAGAGAGCCCTGGACTGAATCCAGAGTGGTAGGTAGAAAGGGCACAGCTTTAAATTAAGTGATTCCTGCCTGGATTGAACAGGGGAAAGTTAGTGTCCTTATAATTAATATCGGTTGTGCAAAAGCCTATGTAGGCATGTTAATGCATCTTAGCAGTATATATTGGCAAGCATTGATCCCTCAGCGTAGCTATATTTCAATGAATAAAGCTTGCCTGAAGATTAGAGAGTAAAACAGCCACACTGACCATCTACATTGACCAGGTAGTCACACTAGTTAGCCACAGAGGTGGTGATACAGCACTAGAGAGGTGTATAAAACAGGAGAAGACAGGTCTCAACCCAGTCTCATTCTGAGGATTCGCCATTTCAGTCTGAGGTAGAGGTAAGAGCCAGTGGCTGGCTGCTTTGCTTTTCTCATCTTCAGGATGAACCCAATATCTGTCTATGAGATTTTATTATTTGTGCTGCACCTAAGTGTGTGAAAGAGTTGGTCTCTGATTCTTGTACCTTCTCTTGGGGCTCTTTCCTTTCTGTTGGTTTGCCTTGTAAAATTTGATGTCATGTTTTTATTTTATCTTATTGTATTTTATTTTCTCATGTTTGGTTGCTGTATTTAAGAAGCCTGGTATTTTCTAATGAGAGACAGAAATGGAACTTATCCAGATGGGAGTGGAGGTGGTAAAACTGTAATAAGGATATATTGTATGAGGAAAGAATGTATTTTTAAGAAAAGAAGGGAGAAAGAAAGATGGATAGATAGGTAGACAGGCAATTAGATAAATGATGATGATGATGAT
>LOEQ01002134.1:62018-77903 GCA_001685075.1 Bramus lutescens | reverse complement strand
ATGGCAATTCTACCAAAGGCAATCTATAAATTCAACACAATCCCCATTAAAATGGTGGAGTTCTGATGCAGGAGATTGCTTCAGAGACCTGTCTACTTTTGTAAGGCTGAGCACCACCATGAAAGTATACAGGGCTCTCCTGAGACAGCATTTCTTGGCTTGCTTTCATTTGATAAAATCAGAATGAATAACAATTTTGCAAGAGAACGCATTCTTTAGATCTAGGGTCTACTTTACTATACAATATAATTGTCAGCAGTATAGGAAATTTATTTTGTTCTCTAACACCTAATGGAGTGATGTCAATAAAAACAAATAGTGCTCAAGATGACAGCAGAAAGAGCCCTTTCTTCTCATGGGCATGTTTGGTTCCACTTAATTTGTCCTTGGGAGACCTGGCTCTGGTCACTTTATGGTGATCTTTGCTTCTCCACTAGCATAATTTGCTGGTGATAACTAAGTTCCACAACTTTGCTTTTGACATAGGACTCTGGTTGACAAGCCTAAATGTTGTATTGCATTTTAGTGTTCTGTTCCACCATGTGCATGGATTCTGATCTTCATGCCCTTTTATTAGTGTCCTCTGTAAATAAGGGTGAGCTTGAAAGTTGTTTTGATTAATAAAATATGGTAAAAAAAATGCTGTCTCAACTTCAGAACTGCTTTCTAAGAACGGGTGACTTCTGCTTTTACATCTCATGGGGCCTGACTTCCACAGGAGTTGTACAGCAACCCATCTGGGAAATCATGTGCTGTGACCACATGAAAATAACACATAGAAAAGGTGAATTCCAGAAACTGATTAACTGTAGGAAAACCTACAAGGCCAAACTAAGACACAGCATTACTGTGTTAGTTACCTTATTATTGCAGGGAGTCAGTAGTAGGAAGAAAGCTGATTCCACTGCACGTCTACTTTGGAAGGAGAGAATAGTGACAATGTTTTCTGCTTTTTACATAGTCCAGAATACAAGTGAGGATGTCATTCCATGACATCACTCACAGTAGGCCAATCTTCCCATCACAATTAAACTAATAAAGATAATCCCCTACAGTCATGGTCAGGGTCCATCTTCCAGGTGATTCTAGAGTCCAGCACATAGACAATTAAGATTAGACATCAAAGAATCCCACACTCACTGTCAGCTACAATCATATCTAAGGCAGGTAAACAAAACAGCCACTGGATAAGCCAAGAGATCACCTTGTAAATCATGAAAAATAACAAGAGAATGATGGTTCTAAACATGAGATGAAAATGGAAGACAACCATGAACATGCCAAAGTACATGAGAAAAAGTTCAAGGGGACTCAACCCTACACAAAGAACTATAGACGACTGCGGAAAAGTTGGGAGCAGGAGACATTATCCTACCCATGGAAGAAGAGATGAAGCTGTTTTTCAGTGCCAAACAGTCAGCCCTGAAAATATACATGCAAGTAACATTATATGGACTGAGTAGGTTATCTTTAACAATAACACTAATTATGTATATATATATATATATATGCATGCAATAACTGAAAAAAGGTCATGAATGTAAAGGTGTATGGTTTGGAAGAAGAAAACAAGAGAAAAATAATTATATTAATCTCAAAATGAAAAGAAATGATGGCTTATAACCTTTATTTTCCTATAGATTACTACACAGTCACACAAAACCAAAACACTTCTATTCACTTGGCAACCTTTACTTAGGAATTAAAGAGACTATTTTTTGTTTCATTTTGTTTTGTTTTCCACAAGCACCCATACACTGAGGTGTTGCTTTGGTACAGTAGGCCTAGTTTTTGTTTTGTCTTCCAGACTGAAGTCTCCAGTTTCTGAAGGAGATGGAATCCCAATTGGCTTTCTCTTGTTACCAAATGAAGCTTCCAGTACCAGGACTAGATTTCATACTATTGAATTGTTGTTTGCCCCCAAATAACCCAGGCTGTTGCCAAGACAATAGGCTGTTCTCCACAAACTCATATCAAAGCCCAATAATGAACAAAAAACCCAAGCAACTCATTGAACATGGAAAGGTAGGTAGATCTAGTACCAACATAGAACTATGACTCCCATGTTCTGGTATCTTTGGTACAGCAAGGTACTCTGCAGGCTACCAAAAGAGAAATGCAAGCACCAGCAGAGCCACAAAACCTTTAATCTACAATCTGTCCTGCTTGCAAAATTTGCTAGAGTGGTGGTTGCACAAACATTGTACCAATAACCAACTGATGTCTCATTTGACTGTATGAGATGGAACTAGTACCTGGCATTGCTTAGATGGCCAAGAACTGTAGGCTAGATAGACTGGAAACCTAAGGTTAAAACCAAGTTAGATATGACTGTTCTAAAAACACCAAAAAGAAATGATTAATAACTATTAATTATATTCTGGTATACGCATAGATAAGAAACTTAATCAACCATCATCAAAGAAGCTTCCTTGTGCATCAAATGGGAACAAATATGGAGACCAATAGCCAGACATTACACAGATAAAGAGACCTTGGAACACACAGCTATGAATATCACCATCAAACCCATCCCTTCAGAACTCATGGAACCCTAAGAGGAAGCAGAGGGACTTGGAGAGCAAAGGAGACGGAGAGAACAAGGCTCACTACGACAACTAAACAAAGCTCATATGAACTGACAAAGACCAGAGTAGCAATCACAGGGCCTCCACAGACATGCACCATGTCCCCTGTGTATATATTACAGTTTTCAGTTTCGTATTTTCATGGAACTCATGCATGTGTAAATGAGTAGGTCTCTGATCCTTGTGCCTTCTCTTACAACTCTTTTGTTTTTCTGTTGGCTTGTCTTGTCCAACGTTGATATAAACTATTTTGTTTTATCTTATTATATTTTATTTTGTTATGTTTTGTTCTTATCTCTTAGAAGGCTTTTATTTTCGGAGAGAGAGAAAGCGAGTGGATCTTGATGTGAGAGGAGGTGAGGAAGAACTGGGAGGAATACTCGGCATCCATGCAGCAGCATTTCATTTGCGTGTCTCATGCATTAATACCTAGATCTTTTCAATGAATAGCTACTTCTTGAAATCTGTGCTTTCTTTTTTCAACTTATTAATATTCAAATATAAGACAATTAAGTATGAAACTATTTTCTCTCAAATCCTTGTAGTCAATTCAATTTTCAAAAGTTCAGTATTGTTGGGACATTGTTCTCTATGTTTGCATTTATCCCAGTATGTGCTACAGAGCCTCTTTGAAAGAAGTAGCATAAAAATTAATGAATGGCTGGCTCTGTAAGTGAATATTTAAATGTATGAATAAATTATGCATAACTCAAGAGCACATAAAGTTTTCCTGGTATAGTACACTTTATATGACTTACTCAGGATTATCATTAGAAGATAAAACAGGGCCACATTATGAAGACAAGGCAAGAAGAATTCGTTCTTAGTCTGGGACTTTTTTAAAAGGTGAAGAATCTCTCTTGTTCCCATGAGCAGCTTATAATTTATTGAAAAAATAAATCTTGTCTCAGTGTTGAATTCAGTACCCTAAATAACATGATAATGATACAGCCACTTGATCTAAAAGGAGAACTGGGAGTTTTAGTTGGCTTTAAAATGAAGCAGTAAGAGCAAAATAAGCTCCCAGTTATCTGAGGCAGGAATTGGTGAGACTCCAGAGGACCATCTACTCTGCAGGATTCTACAGAGGCATAATCACCCCTTGGCACCATTCTACCTGACTCTGAGACTAGAAAAGTAAGCAAGGAAACCTCGGAGGCTGAGATGTTCACTCAGCCCCAGCCCTAACAGGATAATCCTAGCATTTTCAGTAAGATTCAGGTGAATAGTGTCTATGTCCAGAAGATTATGGAAACAGAATGTTGGAAAACATATAAAGGCAGAGAACAATTAATGGCTATAATTGTGTCTACAAATATTACCAGTTGTAGAAATTAGCTCAATATGGGAAAGAACCAGGCTAGCTAAAGGATAAAACAATTATATTTTTATTTATCATAAAGGGAAAACTCATGAAACAGGAATGGGAAGTCAACACTCAGCTGTGTCATGAGAGTACCACATAGAAAGAGAGCACCTGGTCTGTTCTCCAGTTTTCTCTCAGGCTCCAGGAAGTCATGCCTTAACTAGGTTCTACCTCTTAAAGCTTGGTTAACAAAGCGTCCCCCATCACCTTCCCCTTTTGTCTAAACAAGAGTGATCCAAACCCAATACAACTATATACAAAAAGAACAGATATAAAGTATAAAATTACAACCAACATAAACAATATTAATCAAGGAACACATTACAAAGGTTTTAATAAACATTCTATTCCAAAGAGTCTCAGCTAAATCATAAGAGGAAAATTACTGTGACTATCTAACCTTTAACCACATCATAGGCCTGAGAAGGGAGATAATATAAAAAGAAAAAGCCAGATGGTGGTGGCACACACCTTTAATCCCAGCACTCAGGAGGCAGAGGCAGGCAGATCTCTACAAGTTTGAGGCCAGCCTGGTCTACCAGAGCTAGTTCCAGGACGACTCCAAAAATTACAGAGAAACACTGTCTCAAAAACACAAAATAATAAAAAAATGTATGCAGGAAGTGCAATCAAACAGCATCCAAAGTGAGCAGTATATGATGGAGGAAATTGGCTACCTGAGTAATCACCCAAAGTCTCATTTGCAATGTTGAGGCAACCAACTTTGGCTAAAGCCTAGCGTAACTGACAGGCCATTTTCAGAGGCAGGCAATTTTTCAGAACCATCTTACCCTGTCTTGGCAAGGTTTGACAGTCTATTTTGTGTATCCTGTTTGTCCTGTCTGGACATCTTACATTTTGTCAGTTGTCAATGCATGGGTAGTTCCTTGCCCAAAGGCCAGTTTTGCCTAGAAGAAAATATGATCCAAGTGGAGTGTCTCCAGTGCTCAACATTCTCTCAGTAATAGATTGGTGATGTCAGGAGCAATCATGTCTCATGTCAACAGAACCCTAAGTTATTTAAATGCCATATTCTATAGATCCTTGAAGTGGTTGAACATTGCCTATCTTGCAGAATACAATTTCTATCTATCTAAAGAACCTAATCAATCTGTCTATATGTATAACAAACATGAACAATTATTGACCTATAATATTTAATACCTGTATAACTTAAAGGCTAAAACTTCATGTCATAATATTACATAATCTGTAAACAAATGTGCAGAAAATGAGGACAGTGACCTCAAAAAGTAAATAATGTATAAGTATATTGATCATATATATATAATGTAATATAAAATATATCCTAAAATTTTTATCAATATACAAAATATCTTAAACAGAGGTAGAAACATGCATATATATATAATCTGACAGAATAGCTTTCCATAGGTGTATAAATATTGTAAACAGAAATAACAAATATAATTTGACATGTATCAATGTATACAAACTATACCTATGTAAATTATCCATAAATAATAGCTCACAAATATTCACCCTATTATCCACTATTATTATCCTCATTTTAATCTACATAGTTTCTGTCACAACCCGCTACATTATACAAATAAAAGTCAACAACTTCTGCTGGTGTTCCCAACTTTGAGGACAAATTTTTTGGGGAGAGGGGATGTCTTCTTCTAGAATTGATTCTAGCTGTTATGGGGGTGATGTTCTCTTTATAGGATTCTGCAAAAATAAAGTGATGGTTAAGTTTAAAGATTACTCTCTAGTATAATTGCAAATGATTTCTGAGGAGTAGATAGAGTTTTGTTGTTGTTGGTTTTTTTTTGTCAAAGTACTTATTTGGAGTTGTGGCCAGAACATCATGAGAAGGTGAACCATTTCAGCAGCTGGTACAAACAAACAAACAAACAAACAAAAAGAACCAGCCTTATAGTAGCACTATCAGCATCAGGATGTCATCTCAACTAGTTGGAGTTGTTGCGCTGGGGACATCTTCTTTCTAGAAACTTCAAAGATTACTGCAGGAAAAGGGTCTGTAGGAAAGTGTATTGTTCATCTTGGAAAACATAAGCATCATTCCTATAAACATACATTCAGTGAAGAACACGATATAGACAAAATGGACTTGGAGAAAGTAAAAGTTTTCCCAAAGTCTTCCTTTTGTCCCATACCAGATGGCTCCAGATATGGGACAGAAACTTTGAATGTGTCTTTTAGCACCACACTTGGATTTCAAGAAGTACAGAGCCATTGTCCAACTCTAAAGCCAGCTCTATTTATTTATATATAGATATCTATATATAATATAGATATAGATAATATATAGATATATGTAGATATATATAAATGTATATGCATGGATCACCTGTCCTCCTAAGTCAGATGATTGGTTAACAAAACTTCACCCATAAACCAATAATAAACATAAAATTAGAAATATATAAAAAATATAGAAAGAAAACTTGAGCACCATAAGCTAGAAAAACCACACATATGACCCAAATAATAATAGGAATCTGAAAAGGTGGCGTCTTCTGTCACATAAATTAAATGGAGTTGTAGTTTGAAGGATTGATGATAATCTCTCTTTATGATAAAAATTTGACTTTTCTTGTTGCATTACAGTTTACCCTGAAGTTCAGTAGATTAAAGAAGAATGGCTTGTTTGTTCATGAGGATATAATCTGAGTTGAGCTTGGCTTTTGTGTGGTGTCAGTTGGATGTCCCAGCTAGTGATGGAGTTTTTGCTGTGACAGTGGCTCCTTCACTTGACCGATATGTTGATACCATACTAGTTATCAGCAAAGGTTGAACAGCTGCCAGCTAGAGCCAAGGCCTTTTCCTGTAAGGAGGCTAGTCCATCCCAGACCCTCAATGATCCAGACTTTTCAGGTTCATAAAAATCTCTTCTCCTTTGAGCATAGTTGAGAATTTATTCTCATATTCTCAGTTCCTGATGTGATTTGAAGGTGAAATGTTCTGCACATGTCAGTGTGTTTGAACACATGACTCCCAGCTGGTAGCACTGTTCTTGGAGATAGTGAAACCTTTGGGAGGTCAAGCCTGACTACAGTAGGTTGAACCCTGGGGATGGGTTTTGAAGAGAATAACATCCTGGTCCTCCTTCCAGTCACCTCTCTGCTTCCCATCCAACTAAGATGTGAGAAGGGAGGACTCCTAAGTGCTCTTGTAACCATGGAGTAGACCTTCCAGGTCAGGAAGGCTGCATTCCCTCAAACTACAAACTTCTTAACTCAATTCCCTCTTCTTCCCTTGGGTTGTCTTCTGCCACACAGTTGATCACAATAATGAATTAAATAGCCAAAGCATTCCCGAGGTTTCTTCCCATGGTGATGAGCCTCCTAAGATGCAATTAATTCCTCTTGGACTGAAGAACTGTGAGCTTGTGAGACAAGTTATCTGTCCTTTAAATCCCCAGCAAATAATATCCAAACCAGAGTATGGGCTGTAAGTAAAATAAACCCATGACTTTGAGTCACTTGCCACCAAACCATATCATCTGAGCTCAATCTCCAGGCCCCATGTGGTAGAATAAGAGAATTAACTCCAAGTTATCCACCGACCTCCATGAGCACCACAGCATGTGCACATGTAAATATACAAACACACACACGCACACACAAAACTAAGTAAGTGCAATTTATTTTTTAAAAGAGGAAACACCAGAATGACTAAAATCAAAAACACTGACAACAGCTTATGTTGGAGAGGATGCAGAGTAAGTGCCACACTAGCACAGCCTGGATGACAAGACTGGCAGGGGGTGCCGGGATTAAGACACAGAGGCTTCGATTTTCAGGTGGAAGAACAGCAACCTTTATTTTACCCTGCTGCAAAATACCTCTACTGCTTCTGCGGAAAGCCACCAGCCAGAAAGAACACAAACATCCCTGTCAATTACAGACTACAAGGGAGTTCTGCTGTTGGTCAGCGGGAGTGAGGGCAGGTGGATCACAACAGTGGTTTCTTAGAAAATTGGCAATCAATCTACCTCAAGACCCAACTATCTCTATTTTAAGCATATACCGAAAGGATGTGCAATCATACCACAAGGACACTTGTTCAAATGTGTTCACAGCAACATTATTCATAATAATAGCCAGAACATGGGAACAATCTGCCCCTTAACTGAAGAGTGGATAAGGAAAACATGAAACATGGTACATTTACACAATGGAGTACCCAGCTGTAAGAAACAATGACCACATGAAATTTGCAGACAAATGGATGAAACTAAAAAAAAAAAAATCATTCTGTGTTAGGTAACCCAGACCCAGAAAGAAAAACATGGTATGTACTCCCTCTTTAATGGTTATTAGAAGTAAAGTATAAGATAACCAACCCACAATTCACAACCCCAGCGAGGCTAAATAACAAAGAGGGATTTCCCTGGGAAGGGGAAGTAGAAAAGATCTCTTGGGTATATTGGGAGTAGGGTTTGGGGGGATGGAGGGATGGGAAGTAGAGGGAGTGTGTAGGGTGGGCTGAGTGCAAGAGGCAGGCTGGAGGCAGGATGAGGGGGCAGAACAAAAGAGATGTCTTGATGGGGGCGCATTTCAGGGCTAAGGAGAAATCTGGTGCCAGGGAAATACGCAGGAACCCACAAGGAAGACCTCAGCTAAGACCCCTAGCAATAATGGAAAAGGTGCCTGAAATGGCCATCTATTGTAAGCAGATTGCTGACTTCCCTAATTGCCATCAGACAAACTCTATCATGTAACTTGATGGAAACAGAGATCCACAGACAAGCACAGCACTTAGCTCCAACAGTCTTGCAAAAACAAGGGAAGAGGGATTGTGCCAACCAGAGGGTTCATGATGTGAGAACTCACAGAGAGAGCTGACCTGAGCTGGAGGAATCTGATGGAAGCTGGACCAACAATCAGGGAGATTCTCCATGAAAGAATTTGAATTTACACACGTACAGGTCTCCAGGTGATTCATTTAACAATAGTATCTGCCTTACCAAAAGGCAGCAAAATTATCAAGCCACCTTTAGTCTAGAGTAAGTGCCAGATAGTGACTTCTGTGACATTCTGTAAGTTAACTCAAGACAAAAGACCAGCTGTTATTTAGGTAAAGTGCTTTGGTACCAAGACATTTCATTGACAAGAGGTCAAATAGGTTTATAGATTATCATGATGAAATCCATTGTCATTGTTCCAAGGAAACCCTACATCAATGGTTCTTTCATATTATAGTTTCTTTTTACAAGTTATTTTTCTAAATAAGAGGGCCTCATATGTGTTTGTCATCATACATTGTTCTTATTATCTCTTGTTCCCCCTTCCACTTTTGATAGTTCCCATTCCCTTCCCTAGCAGCCCTGTTTTGCTTTTGTACCTTTTACATTTAATTACCTACTTGTTTTCTCCCTCCCTAAGATCTCTTCCTCTCCTTTTATGCCTTAGAATAGTCATTTTTAAATCTCCAGGCGGCAGCATCAGCACCACCAAGAAACTTTCCATAAATACAAATACTTGGACTGCATCCCAGACTTACTGAAAAGGAAACTTGAGGGGTAGGCCCAGTTTACCAAACCTTCCAGGTGTTTCTGATGCATGGGGAAGTTTGAGAACCCAATGAGAATGCAATATATTAAACTGAATTCGTGCCGCATATGGAGAATGGTAAAATGAACCATTTAGATGACTTTGGCTACAAATGAGCATTTCACACTTGATATAAGGGGGCTTATTGTTTGTCCCGACTTCCCAGAACTGAAACAATCACACAGAAACCATATTATTTAAATCACTGCTTCTCCTATTAGCTCTAGCTTCTTATTGGCTAACTCCTTTTTTCCTTTTTTTTGAAATTTAGTTTTTCAAGACAGGGTTTCTCTGTAGCTTTGGAGTCTGTCCTGGAACTAGTTCTTTTAGACCAGTCTGGCCTCGAACTCACAGAAATCCACCTGCCTCTGCCTCCCGAATGCTGAGATTAATGGCATGTGTCACCACCTCCCAGTTTATTGGCTAACTCTTACATATTAATTTAACCCATTCCTATTAATCTGTGTATCACCACATGGCTGTGGCTTATGGGTTAAAATTCCATTGTCTGTCTCTGGTGGGGCTGCATGGCTTCCCTTTGACTCCGCCCTTCTTTCTCCCAGCATTTAGTTCTGTCTTTCCCATCTAACTAAGTTCTGCCCTGCTATAGGTCCAAAGCAGTTTCTTTATTGGTAATAAATGGTAATCACAGCATGTAGAGGGAAATTCCACATCACATATATATTTAAGGTCATTTTTGCTAACTATGTTTCTGTGGCTATTAGTCTATTTGTATAAACCATCCCCTATAATAGAGGTGGCATGTAAATTTATCAAGACATGTTAATCAGCAATCCAAATACTTAAATGAGAAATCTCTAAGAATTAATTGATAATTATCTCTCCCCAATCTCAACTACACATAGGCACACACAAACTAGAGAAAGAGGGAGTGTGAGAGAGAGAGCAATAGACAAGAGAGACAGACAGACTGGCTGACTGACAGACTAGAAAGACTTCCTTTTGCTATTTGCCCTTTTGTTATTCTTATAGTTGCATTAACATTATTTTACATTTGAATAATTTTTGTCATTTATTCCCAGGGATATAAGAGACATAGTAGGTACAGTTAAAAAAAAAAAAGAAGGCATACATGATAAATTGTGTCATTCCAAGAAAAATTTTTTTCAGCAACAATATTTTTGAAAAACACTTGGGAATGTAAAGCTAAGAAAAACATTCCAGGTCAGTAGAGAATCAGCAATGTGTTCAGTCATATTGGGGGAAGCAAAGGTTACACATCCATCAATTGTTTCTCATTCAGTCCACTGAGGTTAAGGATATGCTGGAATTTTAGTTGCTGTGAGTGTGGAGTCTCAAGTGTTTGCAAAATTAACCTCTCAAAATATTGCAAGTGGAAATAGCCTATTGAACTCCATTAATTGATTAAATTTTACATGCCATTAGTGCAGCACTTATTTGATTGCCAATAAAAAATGAATCATGGGAAGTGGTTTGCTAGGAACAAGAAGGTAAAAATAGAAAGGATTCCAGTCATATTAGATCTGTAAGAAACACGCATTAGGGATTTTCGGGCAAGAGTTCTAAGACCAAATGCTATTTAAAACCTAAGATACTCAATTAGAATATTAATGAGGATCATTGTGTGAGTATTTTGGGCAAGTTACATTTTTACCTTAGTTTAATTTTTAAAAAATTTCTCCTATTCACTAAAATCTCAAGGCACTCACGATTATCATAGGCACCAATGATGACTCACAGAGTCCTTAGATCAACCGTTCTGATTAAAACAGCATTCACGGCCATTTTTCATAAATATAGAAAACAAATGGAAAGTGAGGAGGAAGACTTAGACCAACTGGATGCAGAGTCCCTCCTCAAACAGCAAGGTAAAATGGATCTTTGAGCACAACTTTAGATTCTCCATTAGAAATTCTGACTGTAGCTCAACAGGGTGAAGTCTAAAGGAATGAAAAAGTTTTATTTTATGAGGTTTATCCAAATAAAACTGAAGCCATGAACTATGAGAAAACTATGTGCTATTGCTTAATATTTAAAAAGCTTAAGTACTTTTCATCTCATTTGATTCATAGACATTACTAAAAAAAAATCATCCGAATTTCACCACTGTGAAAAGTAAAACAAGCTCTCCCCCAAGTTTAAGAGGGCAAAATTAAGCCAAAGATGTAGAAAGAATCGTGGAACTGTTTTACAAGCTGTCATGTTAGGATTATCATCCCTCCTAGTTGTCATCTAGAAGACCATTGGTTAAGAGTCATAACTGTGGGGGCATAACACAGCTTTGCTTTGTTAGAGAATATGGGCTAGCACCTTGCTTTCTGGTCCCGCCTCCTGCTTTATCTCTATTTGTAATAAATAATTAACTTTGAAAAACATGTTATCACCCGCCCCATATTAGCTTCGTAAGAAAGTACTAAGCACAAGGAAAGCTAGAGCCAAACGGTAGAAAAGGAATTGAACAAATAAGAGCTTTGAATTGGGAAGGGCACATGGCAAACCAAAAACCAACACCAAGAAGATGAATAGTAGACAAGAAAACAAGTCGAAGACATTTGCAAAGAAAGGTCAGCTTTATGGCCAGTTAAAGTACGTGGTATCAGTGAAACAAGTCTGAAAACACTGGACTCCTTGCGCTGTTTGACAGTGTGACCAGCCAATTTGTTTCAGGTGGGAAGATTCGACACCATTTGCTGTGAAATTCATGCCCGCAATATCTGTGATCTAGGCATTCGGGATGACATTGTTCATTTTCTTTTTCTTTTCCACTTCATGTCATATATCATTTGAGAGCTGTGTCCTCGCAATGTCAAAAGTTTGAGCACCAATTTACGTATGCAGGAAAACAAGGATTGGAAAGCCTGTATCACTTGCATCTGCTTCTCTCATTTGCAAACCAGGCGACGGGCTGTAACAAGAGCTACTAAGTTTAACAACAAGGCATCCCGTGTTTCTGTAAGTGTCCCATTTAGACTAAGAGGTTTTTGTGTGGAATCCCTTAAGAGAGGAGCTTGCTGCTTGGAAGACCCTTGGGAACAGGAGCACCTGCACAGTGTGGGCTAATGATGCTTCTCTGTGAAGGGTGCGAGCCTTGGCTATTCCACATCACATGCTCAGCGTCTGACCAAGGATGTCAGTGCTTTCTGAGAGCCAGTTGGCAAGAGAAAATAACGACAGCTCTGTTGAGGCCTTTTCTTTGCTTTTCTCTCTAAATCTGACTGCCCTCTTTCATGCTTTCACCCATCTTCTACTGTATAGCCCAAAGCCTGGGACGTTTAGCCAATTTACAACTGTTAGATGAAGAAGGAAACATCGAAACAGCTCTATGGATAATGGGAACTGGATGGCACTTAGTGGAGCTCATTTATTGAGTATTAAGTATTCAGTAGCAGCTCTTTGTGGGTTTAAAATTATTGCTTTGTAAGGCAGGAGTGATTTCTGTCATTTGTCCAGCTCTTAGTAGTGCATGCCTGGCAGAGTGAGTGTCAGAACTACCAAATGGACAAAGGGCAGTATGCTAATTTATGTAAATGTGAATCAATCTGTACTTTCACTTTGCTTTATATACTTGGGTAATTTTCAGAAAGGAACTTCAGCATTCTCTCTTCCTCCTTTCTTTTTCTTTCTCTCTCCTTGCTTTTCCTCCCTCTTCAACATACTATAAGAAGAACACAGGCAACAGGTAATAGATGCACATATGTCCATGATAACAGCACTTATTTATTTCATTTTATATTTGAAAGCACTTTAGGCCAAACACATATGGGCATTCTGAAAATGTGATGTTCTTCCTTATTGAGAGTTTACTTTCCTGGGAATCTGAAAAAGTTAAGCAAAACACACTGATTGCTCCTGATCAGAACCCAAATTATAGCAGCTGTGTCAGGAGTAAATTTCCAGTATATTTTAGAACCCTTCCAACTGTCAAGAACCCTGAAATAAGAGGCCAAACAAAACAGTATCTGTGCAGGCTCTAAAACCAACATCTCTTAACCTGCAGCAAGGCAGTGTCCCAGGGAACCGTCACCTCTGTCTTTACATCTCTTAACAAATATATCAATGAGACTGAGCTTTAAGAAAAGACAAAAAAATGTAAGGTATTGCATATCAACTGAACTAACTTTCTTATTTTTTCTTGGAAATTTTTAGTCATTAAAGACCAACTTATTATACCTGAAGAATAAGACAGGTCACATATATGTTGTCAATGTGATTTCAGCCCAGTCTTCCAGATTGAGATGTTTGGAAATGAAAGCCAATTGTGTATCATACTGAAAGCCCAAAGCTCTAGTGTTAAACTAGAACCCCCCCAAAAGTTGTGCTAACAAACAGAACCTATTTTCCTGTTTGACAATTACATTATTCCACATCCCGATCTTCAGCGTACTATTTGAAATTTAGAACTATTGTCTAGATTCCATCCTGCACCATGGTCTATTACCACCCTCTCTTGGCATCCTCTCTAATCTTTAGGCTATACCTATACTTACTCTTGTTTACATACATACATGGACACATTGTGTGCCAGGATCCCCATCTGGGGAAGAAGACATGGGTTATGTAAGAGGATATACAGTAATTTCTTTTCTAGTCAGATTCTGCCTTCCATAGTGAAATGTGAACTCTATTTGCTGTGTATTGACAAAGCCAGAACCATGTTTGCATTCCCAATCATGTGTTGTTCCTTTGAGGTGCCAGTTGTAAAAGTCAGACTTGCTTAATCCCATTGCCATTGTCAATAGGAATTAGGCACAACTAGTCACTGAACACATGTCCCAGTGTGTTCACAAAGTGAGCACATGACACACTTGGAAAAAGTGATTTCTTTGAAATATTGTGGGATTTGGTAGCATTTTGAAATCAGAAATTCCCTTTTTCTGTTTAAAATTGTAACAAAACTTTCCATTATATTGACAATTGCTATCTAAATCATATTGCCACACATATAATAAAGTAGGATTTAAAATTTAAAAGAAATTAAGGAAGTTTTGCTAGATATAGCAAAAATGAAAGTTAAAATAATAAAATTATAACTATTTCCATTGTTTCACACAGATCCACACACATCACATTATACTTTTAGGGAAATGACCTTTTCCTCAACAATCCCCAAAGGGATCTCTGCTTCTTACAATTCCCTCCAAGTCACCCTACTAACCTTTCCTTAACATATTCATCATGGCTCTGTGATTAATAATATAAGGCTTTGGATAAATCAAAATGAGGAGAAATGAGATCCTTATACTTAAAATATAGAGAGAGTCTACCTGGTTATAGTGATGCACGTCTTCAATCATTGTCCTGGGAGGCAGAGGCAGGTGGGCCTCTGTGAGTGTGAGACTAACATAGTCTGCATAGCATCTTCCAGGACAGGCAGGGATAAATGGTGAGACTCTGATATAAAAATAAATACAGTATCAAGTTGCCTTGAGAAAGGAGTTGGCAAGTAGCAGTTAAAAATCAAAGGATTCCATTTATTTCACAGGGATAGATGAAAACACCTGCAGCTTTGATGTTGCCTTAAGCAGTTTCCTACTCAGAGGGTATTTTCCTGGGTTGACTGTCAGGGTAAGCTCAACAGGGACATTGAGATTACTCAGATTAAAATAAGAGGGGAATTGGCATTGTGAAACTCTTGTTTTTCATCTCTCTTTTCCAGAGCAGAATTTTACCATGGAATTTTGAAAGTACCGGAGTCCCAAGCGATGGTTTTTAAACTTAGCAGCTTCTGTATAGCAGGAATACTGTTGAAGACACTGTCTGAGGCTGTTTCTCTAGAAAGAGCAGCTCTGCAGGCATCACAACATAGTAAGTGTGTGCTTAGTAGCATTTGATGTTGCAGGCAAAGGTGTCTAGAAACAAAACCTTTCAGGTCTGTTTCATTTTCGATTCTGGATAAAATTTGATAATCTTGATACCTGGAACCCTAAGAGAACATTTGCAACCTGGGAACACAGCAAGTCAAACATGAAAATGTCTATCTTAGTAACGGTGAAAATTGAAACACAGGAAAGTATGATCTCTTTGTAGTATTTCCTAGCCTGCTGGGAAGCTTGATGCTCTTGGAGGTCCGAATTGGCATATTCCTTTGCCACTTGTGTGTGTTTTAGAATAAGCACAGTGACGAGAGGAAGCATGGGAGGAGTCCAGTTTGGAGGGTGGATATGCAATATTCACATGTGAGTTTTTGTTTTATATTTCTAGGAATTAAGGCAATTATCTTTAAAATGTATTTATCTGCAGAAAAAAAATGTGCAAAGGGCTATAGTTAAGCTTCCTCTATATAACAGTACATAAAAATTTCCACCTTTCAAATAACAAAAAGAAAATTGCTTTTAAAAAGAATATATACGGGCTGGAGAAGTGGCTCAGCGGTTAAGAGCACTGACTGCTCTTCCAGAGGACC